>JAKCPI010027924.1:0-12971 GCA_023213315.1 Euborellia annulipes | reverse complement strand
AAAATTCTTTTTTCAAGAAGATTCGTCAACTTGCCATAATCGACCTTACAAAGAATTTCTAAGAAAAAGACAATTCGATTGATCCAGATGTTATACGTGGCAGGTATATTGTTAGAATTTTTTTTATAAAATATATTATAGATCCTATTAAAGAAACAATTAAACTTTCAGACTTGGACTCATAGAGCAGTAATAAATTAGCATGATACTAATTATTACTTCTCATATTAACTATAATATCACATTTTCTATTTGACTTTTTTCCCCACAAGGATTGTCTTTGCTCAATGACGTCATATCCTCTTAATTAAACAAACCAAGAGACTTCTTATTCAAGTGTTAATGTTAAAACATCTCACTAACAACATATGTTCAAATAATTTTTTTTCCTTGACTAGGATTTTTTTTTTTTTAATATCCCTTTAGGGTAGTTTAGTAAAATTGTTTTCAAATAGCTCAACAAGTGGAGTTATTACTTTTTCTTACCTATGTATATATGTATTCAATAATATACTGTATATATAGAGAGAGAGAAAGTATTGGATTCATGTCAAAAATTCGATGTCAATATTTTGTTACACGTTTGAAGTCCCCTGAATCCAAAAAAATGGTTTTCTCAACATGGTCGGTCTGTGTGTCTGGGTGTGTGTGTGTGTCTCAAGAACGAAAAGAGCTAGAAGGTTGAAATTTTATGTTTAAATTAGGAGTCTCCTTGGGACGTGACACGAAGGTTTTGAACAAAATTGGTAAAAAAACTACTAGTACTTTACTGATGTTCTTTTTCAGTTTTTTTTTTCCGATTTTTTTTAATTCGCTACAACGATTTTGTTTGCCCTCGGGGCTTGGTGTAGAGGTTAGCGTGCTAACCTCGTATACCAAACGTCGCGGGTTCGGACCCCAGGCAGTCTGATGATTTTATTTAAGCCATTTGGATACCAAATGGCTTAAATAAGAATGCCTGGACCCCAAATAAATATATATTATTAAATAAGGGTTATGGTCTAAAGTCTTAAATGGCCTAAGTTGCCGAAAAGACTGGGTGAATGTGTGTAGATACTCTTGAAAATGTATATTCTCATTTTGCCCTTGAAGCACACTTTACGCTTGTACTTCATAGAAAAAATGGTTGCCATGGTAACAAAATATAAATATTTTCCTTTGTTTATACATTTTATATCATGAATACTAATATATCGGCGCTAGGCAGTCCGATGATTTTATTTAAGCCACTTGGATACCAAATGGCTTAAATAAGAATGCCTGAGCCCCAAAATAAATATATATTATATAAATACGAGTATCGTTTAAAGTCTTAAATGGCCTAAGTTGCCGAAAAGACTGTGTGCATGAGTGTGTGAATGAATGTGAGTGTGAATGAGAAAAAAGTGTGTTTTTTTCTAAAAAAAAAAATATATCGGCGAAAACTAAATATATCTCGACACAAAAAAATCTGGTGTGACAAGCACAGAACACAACTTTCTCTTACCAAAGAAAAGAGAAAGTTGTGTGCTGCACGCCAGTCACACCAGATTTTTTAGGAGTTTTTTTTGGCATCTGAAGCTAAATAAATTAATTTAAAGGTAATAATTATCATTAGTAGCAATAAATAAATTGAAAAATAAAAATTTTTCTAAGTTAAGATTGTTTTTTGAATAAAATCTTAGGTGAACTTCTTTACTTAATGTTTTTGGAACCTGTTGCCTTTGGACCTACGATAAAAACATTCAAATGAATGAATCATCAAATTAATTAAAATGCTATTGATAAAAGATTAGAGTATGAAAAAAAACCTGATTATATTTTCTAAATAAAAAAATTTTAATAAAAAATAAATTTAACCGCTTGGCTGGTTGCGTTTGTTAGGAATATAATTTTTTTATTGGCCTTTTTGTTCTTTCGATTCGAATAAAGTCACGAACGCGGAAATATTGAATAGCGAATAGGCGTGCAAAATTCAAAATGGCGGACGAACGAGATGCTATGGGGATGAATTTTGTATTGGTCATCGTTTGGACGTATGTCGATGACAGATGTCATCTGCAGCATACTTAAACTCAACCTATTACAAATACAGATTCAACACATTCACGAACAACGACAAACTATTATTAATTACTATTAAATTGATTAAGAAATATAAAACTTAACCTCAAATTTTTTTATTTGATTAGTCAGACAATGTTATTTGATCTATGATATTCAAGAACGGTGAGTGTGATATTTTGTTAAAAATATTTTTAACTTCTACTTAACTGGATATTTATTTATTTTTACTACGGTCATTGACATCGATGAGCAATCAGCTTTTGATAAAAGCCAACGTGAAAAAATTTTTGTTTGGTCCAGACAAGAGATACGGGGCTGAAACTCACAACCGGAACGCATTCTACTTATTTTTATAACGCATAATAATATAGTTTACTATTGTTAATACATTTTTTATTAAACTTTATCAAAGGCAATGAATGGAAAGTCACAAAAAATAACTTTTATTTTGTAAATTTCTCTAAAAAAAAAATTTCTAATGGAATTTAAAAAAAAATAATAAAGCGTCGGACTAAGCCGACCACCACTTTACTCTTGTACTCCATAGAAAAGATACGAGAAATGGTTGCCATGGTAACAAAATATAAATATTTTGCCATACTTATAAATTGTACATCTTGAAAATCGAATGTAACGTACTGTCGGAAACTAAATACATGTCGACACAAAAAATCTGGTGTGACAAGCACAGAACACAACTTTCGATTATCGAAGGTAAGAGAAAGTTGTGTGCTGTGCGCCAGTCACACCAGATTTTTTGAATTTTCGTTGACGAAAAAAATTACCACAGACATACATTTCGATAGAAGCTAACCTTCTATGTTACTTCCTTAGCCTTATAGATCTAAAGAAAAAATTATTGTCCCTCATTCCACCCCATTCCACTAATAAGATCCTGTCTGTACAACTGGGAAGGGCATTAAAAATGTCCTATTTAGTGAATTAGAAAATTGGAAGAATGGAAATCGGAACAATAATTTCAAATGATATTAATAAAGTAAAAGTGTCGGTGGTCTTTTAGAGGGGTAGGGTGCGGTTGGATAAAATGGAACGGCGGTGAATTAAAATAGGTCACCGGAAGAAGGATGCCGGCGCCGGGAGTTGGTCAAATGTGCTTCCGTCTCTTTGCCTTTCCGGCATTTTACATTTATAGTTTGGAAAACTAACATAATTTCTAAATGCAATATTAATTAAAGAGTTAAGAGCTTAGATTTTATTTTTGTGATTTGTGTAGAAGTAAAAAAAAAGTTTATAGAAAGTTGTTAGATCTAATTACAAAGTATAATCTGATGATCTAACAAATAAAATTGATATTTCTATGAAATGTAAATTTGTCGAGTAAAAAAGAATGAATGAGAGAATCAACTGAAATTCATCCTTTTTAAATGAACTAAACAAAAGTAAATCAATGAATAAAATACTTTTTTTGCATAAACAATTTGATTAATTTTTCTCATTAGTGTTGAGTATAATTTATAAGATTGTATGATACAGGTCATTTAAAACATTAGAATTTGATCGATCATCATCTATTTACACCGTGTAATAATATGCATTAATATACTTGGTGAATGATGGATGACGTGAATTAAGAGAAAGAGAGGGAGAATGAAGATATAAATATGCAAGTGTATTAGTCTATAAATTAATTTACTAAAAAATATGACAAAGCGTATTGTAGCTAGCGAACCAAAATTGTTTTATAAAAATCTGGTGTGATTGGTCGCACAGCACACAAATTTCTAGTAATCGAAAGTTGTGTTCTGCGCTTGGTCACACCATTTTTTTTGTGACGACATATATTTAGTTTCCGACAGTATGGTACATTCGAATTTCAAGATGTAAAATTTATAAGTATGGGAAAATATTTATATTTTGTTGCCATAGAAACAATTTCTCCTGTCTTTCCTATGAAGTACTATTGGTCTTGAGAAGATTTCAATGGCAAAATAAGAATATCCGTTTTAAAGAGCATCTAAAAAATAATTGATTTTTGAATTTTAATCAAAATCGTTGGAGCGAATTTTGAGAAAATCGAAAACAATATTTATTAGAAATGTCGTGGCCACAGGTGTCGAGGAAGAGTTTTAGATGTAAATAGGAATTAAAAGTGAGCGAAAACGAGAAATAAATTACACTACAACTTACATTACAACTACAAATAAGAAGACTGAGGCATGACAAGACATTTTGAATATTTTTTTCGTTTAAGGACATAATTCTTTTTAAAAATACAAAAATCTGGTGTGACTGGCGCACAGCACACAACTTTCTCTTACCTTCGATAATCGAAAGTTGTGTTCTGTGCTTGTCACACCAGATTTTTCGTGTCGACATATATTTAGTTTCCGCCGATATATTAGAATTAAAGAGGTAATTTTTTTTTTTTTTTTTTTAAACATTCACACTCACACACACATTCCCACAGTCTTTTCGGCAACTTAGGCCATATAAGACTTTTACGATAACCGTTGTAATTAAATATATCAATTTGGGGTCCAAGCATTTCTATTTAAGCCATCTGGTATCCAAATGGCTTAAATAAAATCATCGGGCTGCCTGGGTCCGAACCCGCTAAGTTTGGTATAGGAGGTAGGCACGCTACCTACTACGCCAGACCCGAGGGGGGGGGCGAGGTAAAATTTATAAGTAACGGAACATATTTAAATTTTGTTACCATGACAACCATTTCTCCTATCTTCTCTATGGAGTACAAGAGTAAAGTGGTCTTCACAAAATGAGAATATACATTTTATAGATAATCTAAAAAATAATTGATTTTTGAATTTAAAAAAAAATCGTTGGAGCAAATTTAGAGAAAATCGAAAAAAAAACGGAGAAAGTGCATCAGTAAAGTACTAGTACTCTTTGGTCGATTTTGTTCAAAAGCTTCGTGTCACAGACACACAGGCAGACACACAGACAGACCATGTCACGAAAACCACTTTTTTGGATTCAGGGGACCTCAAAACGTGAAAATCCATCAAAATCTCGACATCGAATTTTTGACATGAATCAAATACTTTCTCTCTCTATATATTAACATATATATAGAGGTAAGAGAAAGTAAAAAATAACCAATGAACAATTAACAATACAAAACTAAATACCCAGGATAATTTTGTGATTGAAACATTTGTATATTGCATATTGATATTTAAAAAAAAATGTTTTTATTGTTTTAAACAAAAGAATGTTTTATTCAAATATTTAAGTATTTAAAAAAAAAAAATATTTATTTTAATGGTAAGTTTACTGGTAAATATGTAATTTCAATTCGTTTAAAAGTCAAAAGATGGAGAGCATGAACTCTAAGAAAATTTCTGTGTTAATACCTCATTAAGTCTATATTATTTCAAGAGAAGCTTAATAATTATATTAAAAATACCAGAAGAGATAATCAAAGCGACGTGCCAACATTTAAACGAAATAAATAATAGTAAGAGATATTTGACATTCCGACACAAATGAGATGGCAGTCGTCTGTCTGTCTGTTACCCTCCGTCAATATTTTTGCTCGGTCGAGCGTCAAAAATTTTCACTAAACTCACGAACCGAGATGACGGAAATGTTTATAATTACACTTTCGAATAAATTTAGACCTAAATATGAGGAAATGCTATTCCAAGAAACACAGAGAAAATATAGTGAATGTAAAGGTCCTGGCTGTCAAAAATACGGACGGAAAGACGGAAAGAATCACGAACTATTTTCGTGTTTCTTATAAATTGGGGAAACAAGATTATCTATTCAACTATTTAGTAATGTAAGAAATGATAATCCTTTATAAAATTAATACAATATCTCGCGCTTGCCGATATACCTTAGTACATGCATGGAAAATCTCACTCCTTGACTAAATTGTACTGTATTTTACCCTGCCCAATTGAACGAGAATTCTATTTACAACGAAGCATTTATGAACATTGTTTATTCTTTGATTATGAAGATGCTGGTCCGGTGAGTAGATAGACTCTACTAAAAAAATGGAGAAATGTAAATAATTTTCCTCTCGGATAAAAAAGTTCCAAAAAGAAAAATATGTTAGAAGATTAATTTCGACGAAAACAAGCAAGGGCTTATTCTACTGTGTATTTAAGAGTAACATTTCCTGATAATTAAATGGTATAAATTTAGAGAATGATATTTAAAGTAAACTCAGCCAGGCTTGTATTTATTTAACCAAGAACGAGGCTTATTTCGATTTGATTTTATCATTAAAAACGATTGCGGTTTTGTTCTTAAAATTTTAGAGGTCAAAATGCGGAAAAAACTTTCAAAATATTTACATTCTAAAATTGTTTACCTCATCAAAGTATAAATATATTTTAAAGGTTTTCCTCGTCAGATAGTCAGGGAAGTCATACGATTTAATATTTTTAAGGGAGGCGTTGTAACAAAGTTTGGAAACCACTGTTTTAAGCTATAGACAAAAAAAATATGGGCGCCTGGTCATGTTGGGGTCAATGGGAATGAGAGGGCGGACCTAGGAACGAAAAAAATTGTCAAGAATTGTTCACTATAAAATTGTTAAGTGCGAAGCTGTAAGAAGTGTTAGATTGCAGCGTAACTTGGCCGGAGTACTAGGCAGAGATTTGGGTAGGTTAATTTAATTTTTGACAGACGAATATTTGATAAGACCTATTATTTTCTCTTACTTATGTTAATATATATAGAGAGAAAGTATTGGATTCATGTCAAAAATTCGATGACGAAATTTTGATGGATATACATGTTTTGAGATCCCCTGAATCCAAAAAAGTGGTTTTCGCGACATGGTCTGTCTGTCTGTGTGAATGTGAACAAAATATCTCAAGAACGGAAAGAGCTAGGAGGTTGAAATTTTATATTTAAGTTAGACACCCCCCTGGGACGTGACACGAAGCTTTTGAACAAAATTAGCCAAAGAGTATTAGTACTTTACTGATGTAATTTTTCAGTTTTTTTTCGATTTTCTCAAAATTCTCTAACGATTTTTTTTTAAATTCATAAATTAACTATTTTTTAGATGCTCTTTAAAATGTATATTCTCATTTTGCCATTGAAATCTTTTGAAGGCCACTTTACTCTTGTACTCTATAGGAAAGAGAGGAGAAATGGTTGCCATGGTACCTACTGTACACGCCTTATTCCCGGGGACCTCATTTTTCCCTCCAATCCTATCCTATGTTTTTGCGACCGAAAGAAATAGGACAGGGTCTGACGCCTGTTGAAAAGGAAGGAAGAGACAGACATACAAAGAACTGAAGGCCTGTCCCAGCTCGGGCAGTTCGTGGTCGCCATCCACGTACCCACAAGATGTGGGCCCCTGAACAAAAATGGTTGCCTTGGTACAAAATATAAATATATTCCCATGTTTATAAATTTTTATCTTGAATTATAATATATCTTTCTCTTATTCTAACTAAAAGCCATTACAAAAAAAAATTTCCCAACTTAAATTTACACTAATTCAATTCCTACGTCGGGAACTAAATATATGTCGACACAAAAAATCTGGTGTGACAAGCACAGAACACAACTTTCGATTACCGAAGGTAAGAGAAAGTTGTGTGTGGACACCAGATTTTATATCTTGAATTCTAATATATCGGTGGAAAATTAAATATACAGTATGTAGACACAAAAAACTGATGTGACAAGCACAGAACACAACTTTCGAATACCGAAGGTAAGAGAAAGTTGTGTGCTGTGCAATCAGTCACACCAGATTTTTTTTAATTTTCATTCAAATGAAAACCTCAAAGACCAATTTGTACGATCGAACCAAAAAAACATTAAATAAAGATTACCCAAAAATAACACACTTGTTGGTGACCGAATACAGTTGAGTAGTGAACTTGTATTTTTTTTTTTTTTTTTTTCAAAAACGCTCACACTTTTTTTCCATTCACACACACATACACACAGTCTCTCTTTAAGGACATTTAAGACTTTTTACGATACGATACGATTTGTAAATATATCCATTGGGGGTCCAGGCATTCTTATTTAAGCCATTTGGTATCCAAATCGGACTGCCTGGGATCGGAACCCTTGACCCTTGGTAAACAAGGCAGGCCCGCTGCCACCTACACCAAGCCCAATTGCTAGTGAACTTGTAAATTATTATAGAATATGATGATCTGTTTATTGATATAAACAAGTGAAAAGTTGATAGTGAATTATATTTAAAATAGCAAGTTGCATAAGCACCGGGCGCCGCCAATCCATCATGTAATGAATGGTTAGTTAGCATTTGCTGATTGCTACATATCATATGCATATAAAAAAAATTGGCTCTCTCTATGTATGCATACAAGCAAATTCCAAGTGATCTAACCGAGATGACATCATTATGTCTGAGTCACAAGTTTTCGCGAGGCTTAGCGGAATATAATCCGAAACATCTGTGGGTTGACTAAAGATGAACCGTTGAAGGACAACCGGGAGACCAAAAAATATGGAAATTCGAAAATTGGGAAGAAGGTAGTTGTTTCGTATATATGAATAGAATATTTGTAAAGTTTCTGAAGAAAAAAGTAGGAAAGAATTTACATTTGAAATGAAAGATTAAATGACCAAAAACATAGAGCCCATAACATAAATTTAAAATGTAAAAAATTAAAAATTAATAATTTATTTTTTTGCCAAGTCTTTTGGCGATAAATAAAAAAAGAGAGAGAAAAATCATTTCAAGATATTTACTAGCAGTGGTGTAGCTGGGGAAGGGTATGAGGCAGGTAGGCCTACCAGATGACACTAGACAGTGAAAAAAAATAAAAAATAAAACAATCATAAATCAAGAAAATTGTTTTAAAAATTTTTATACAATTAATACAACATGAATTGTGTCTTTATTATTATATAAAAAAAAAAGAGAAAAGTGAAAGTCTATATGGCCTAAGATGCCGAAGGGACTTTATAAAAAAAGTTTTCATTCTTGAGATGACTCCACAATATCCGTACCGGATGCCACCCAGGCTAGGCTACGTAAGTTTTTTAGAAATATGCATAACAAGCAGACAATAATTATTATTAAAAATATTTTATTTCAGAATTCAAAATCTCGCTACGCCTTTCATTCGCTGGTGACAAATTTGATTGAATGTTTAATAAAGTATTAGAAAATATTTTTTGAAACAAATTTTGGATAAAATTTCGATATCAATAATAAAATTCAATTTTGGATTATATTTCATGATCTAAGATAGAGCTTTTAAGAAAATTAAAAAAAAAAGAAATTTATGAGTTTAAATTTGGCCTTTTTTTTATGGACCAACCAACTATCGAAATATCCATTCTATTGAGATGGAAATTTTTATATTTTACACGATTATTGAAAAATGATATTTATTGGTTATTGAAAAAAAAAAAAATATTACAATTTACAAGTCTAGTTATATAAAAAGTTCACTTAAGAGTTTAATCTTTAAGGATCTGCTCTCAAACTTGCACACTTTTATCACCTGAGATCGGCTTCTCAGCTAACTAATAAAAAGACAAAAGAGTAGATGAGTCTGCAAAAAAAAAAAAATACGAAGCTCAAAATTGTTAAAATCAAGATTAATTAAAAGAAAACAAGGCTTACATTTTAATGTAATGGTATTTGCAAGCTTTTAAATTTATTACAAATTTCTCCCGCTAATGTCGACGTTGTGTTGTCTTTCTCTAGCCGGATTGCCTTGTGTTGTGTATCCATAAGCGGCAAAATTTTTAATGATTTTAATTTAAGAGGAAAGATTGATTGATTGACTACGGATTATCCTGAAGAAGGAGTCATTGAGACAGCAAAACGTCGGCATTAGGGAGGAGAAATCCTTAATAAATTAAAAGAACTCCGAGTTTTTATTAACACGCATAACACAGATTTTTATTCTCTTTTACCTATGTATAATATATATTGAGAAAGTATCGTGACAAAAATTCAATATCATTATTTTGTTAGAAATACACGTTTCTTGAATATTAACAAAATCTAGAAACAACAATCATTTGAGAACTAAGCAATTATTTCAATGACTAACTTTGATGTTCTCAAATATCCCAAACGATCCGAGAACACGCTAAAAACGTTATAGCCCGAGACTAGCACCAACGATAGATAACATTGCTTGCTAACTAATTCTTTCTAGAGGTAATAAGTTAACAAGCACCGTCACACTGACATAAGCTTTTATTAATAGCGTATAAATATGTTGCCATTGACGAAATGGCTGAAAGGAGTTATGCAATGTTTTCTCTATAAAAAAAAAGGATGAGAGGTGGGGGAAGAACGGAACAGATGATTTTGACAGGTCTGGCTTTTCATGATAAGCCAAAGGGTGCCAAGAAGCCTCAAAATGGTTTCATTGGCCCACTATCAGCATTAAAACATAACATCAAGTATATACAGTATGTAAAAAAAAGGCGCCACTCATTTGGTGTTAAATTAATCAATGTTAATGGCTCTGGGTGTATATATACGGTTTCAATTAAGTTAATTCATTACTTCAAGTGTGAGGAGTAGAAATAAAAATGGGTCAAATTTTAGAATAAAGAACCATTTGATATTTCAATCTAATTTTTACTTTCTCTCACCTATGTGTATATATTTATAGAGAAAGTATTGGATTCATGTCAAAAATTCGTCTAGATTTTGATGGATATACTCTGGTGGATATACATGTTTTGAGTTCCCCTGAATCAAAAAAAGTGGTTTTCGCGACATGGTCTGTCTGTATGTGGGTGTGTGTGTTCAATTTAATGAATGAAGGAATTGAGCTACGAGGTTGAAGATTTATATTTAAGTTAGGTGCCCTCCTGAGGCATGAAAATAAGCTTTTGAACAAAATCGGCCAAAGAATACTAGTAATTTACTGATGCACTTTTTCAGTTTTTTTGCGATTTTCTCAAAATTCACTCAAACGAGTTTGATTAAAATTCAAAAATCAATGATTTTTTTGATGCTCTTTAAAATGTATATTCTCATTTTGCCATTGAAATCTTCTGAAGACCACTTTACTCTTGTAACAAGGACGGATACAGGGGGTAAAGGAGTAATTACCCCCCTCCGAGATTTGAGAAAAATATTTTTTGGGGAAAAAAAATTGTATTTTTAATATAAAATTTTAAAAACTAATACTTTAAAAATTTGATTTGTATATATATTCTGGTAACACTACAGAATGCCCCTTTAAATTACCGATAATAAGAAAAAATGGTATGCTGTGGGACCAGTCACACCAGATTACCCCCCCCCCCCCGAAAAATTCCTCTGGATCCGCCATTGTCTTGTACTTCATAGAAAGGATAGGAGAAATGGTCTATATTTATATATTTATATGCTTTTATAAGAGATACATAAATATATAATAACATTTATAAAGTAATTCATTCTTAAAAGATCAATGAAAAATAACCAATTTTCGTAATAGGTATTTTTTTTTTTTGCATACTTTTTAAGACACACATCGCCCTCTTATCGAGAAAACAATGCGTAACATCTACCTCTTGTACCCTCTTAATGGGATATGTGAAGGGGAGCCCCCCCACCGGTCTTTTTTATGGAAATAGCAGTAATATTTATATTTTCTTCTCTCTTCCACTAAAAATATTTTAATTTTTCCAAACTATTATATACAATTAGGTTTCTTATGTATTTTTAATTAAGATATCTTAATTATAACTTAACCATTTCCGAAAGTATCTATGTAATTGATGTAAAAAAGTGAAAATTTTGAATAATCCCGATAAACCGAGTTATCTCATTAAAACAAATGATGTATTATGCAAAAAGGGAAAGTTATTGACAGAGGAAAGTGGAATTCGTTGGAGTGTTTTATTAAACATATGTGTGGCTATCTGCAAATGTATATAGTATGTATATGTGTTAGAATGTTTAGATTGGTTGTTGCTTGGAGTAAAAATACCAAGGCTGGAAGGCCGTGGGTGGAAACGCAGACCCCCGGCATCGCTATTCTTTATAGGCATGTTGAACTTTATGCAAGCGAAATGGATGTGAACTTGGACTCAAATTGAAATGTTTCAGTCCCTAAATTCATCCCAAGTTACAAATGTCGATGAAAGATTTCTTCAAATTATTTCATCAAGACCATTCAGAGAATAAAAAATTTTAAAAACAAAAATCTTAATTTTAAATGAAACGAACAGATGAGAATCTTTATTTTAAAATATTTAATAAAGTACACATCCGTTAATCTCTAATCTTTTCAACCCTCCCCCCCCTCCGCCGTGGCTGAGAGGCTAGAGTTTTTGACAAATGTCAATAATAATAGTCCTAAAGATGATGGAGAGGACGGAGCACGGGTTCGGATCCCAGGCATTCCGATGAATTTATTTAAATAATTTGGATACCAAATGGTAAAAATAAATATGCCTGGAGGCCCTAATAAATCGTATCTAAAAATAATGTATATCGTTAAAGTCTATATTGCTTAAGTTGCCGAAAAGACAAAAAAAATATCTTCAAGAGTGAAGCATCAATGCATATCATGCAAATATTATTAATATGAATCTAAATACGGTATTATGGAATTTGAACATTTAATTAAAATTCTTTTCGTCCCAACAATATACATTGTTCAAAAGGCTAGAAAATATTTTTTTTTTTTAATAGGCGAGATGAGATTTTTGATGAACAGATAGTTTATTTTATGAAATATGCGTCACTGAAATATTCTTAGCAAAGTAAATTCGGCATCGTGAACTCAACTAGACACACACTAATTGGCCTAATTAGGAACACATTCATTAACTACATTAGACTTCCTTTGTTAGTGAGTACAACGAATTTTGAAATATAATAATTTAAAAGTAATGTCTTTTATTTAGGCTATCTTCTGAATTATATTATATTCGATAATAATAGGGTAGATAAGGGTTACGTATAAGCACCAAAGGCCTGTATTATAAAATAGTATTCAATATGTAAATAACAAGGACAA
>JAKCPI010027923.1:0-21465 GCA_023213315.1 Euborellia annulipes | reverse complement strand
TAACAATATTTTAAAGTTTAGAAATTTAATTACATTTGCGCTGTTATCGAACCTCTAAAGAGAGAGAAGACTCTTTTTTTTTTTTAAATAATACGATTTCAAGAGATTTCATTTGGATTAAGTCGAGAGTTTTTTTTTTTCACAATATAACTTATATATTCTTTTTTTTTTTATTTTCCCGCTATCAAAAGATTAAATTTAGACTTCTAAAAAACATTACGAGGGTAGTAGGTAGGGAGAGTTCATTTGGAAAAAATCATCAAAATAATTGTCACACATTCAAGAGAGAGAAGAAAAAAAAGAGTAGGATGGGATCATCTTTGCTTAGTTCTGCAAACTGGTCCTTTTTCCAACATTCTCAACTTCATCTGCTTACGCCCTTTTCTTTCTCTTTCCCAATGCTATGCTTTCACTCAATGGCATCTCCCTCATCCTCCACCCACCTCTTTTTTTCTCCTATCTTTTGCTACCAAAATTCATGAATTATTTATCTCCTTACATCGATTTTTACCGCCTTCTTTTCTCTTTGACCCCAAGTCTAAAAAGTGGGTGGAAGTTAGGGTTTCGTAGATGGGGTAGTTACCCTTTCCTTTTCTATTTTCTTTTGCCGACTAAAAAGTCAACTCTGATCTTCTAGTTGATGGCAAATAGAAATTTCAATTGGCCAAATTATCCCGATCAACCTTTCTCGGGGGTTTTTTTCTTCTTCGTCTTCTTCTTTAGTAAGCGAAAAATCGACAATTTAATTATTGAAAATGAAATTAGATAGGGTATCAACCGTGAAATAAGATAATTGAATTTTTTTTTTTAATAAATCATGTGTGTGGTTATTACAGTTTAAGAATTAATCATTTTTTTTCTATCCTTAATAGAAACAATATTAAAAAAGTTATTGTACTTTGTTAGGTAATGTATTTTAAATGATAATACCCACGGTTAAGACGCATTTTATTTGACAGGGAAATTAAACTGATAACTAAATTATATACGGAATCTTTTTTATTCTTTCCTTAGATTTTTTTTACCCCGCCATGTTTTGATAGTAAAGTGTATAAACGCAAACCCCGGACAGCCGTAAAACTTTTTTTAATTATGGTATTAAACATTTATTTTTAATTTTTGTTTTCTCTGCGAATTTTTATTACATAGTATAAAGTGTTGTGTTGTTGTTGCCGTGTGGATCATCGCCACGGCATGTTGCTAACGGATAATTTAGATAGTCCCTCCCACTCCCCAACCCTTTTTCTTAGGGCATATAACGAGATTTTTTTTTCTTTCTTCCCCCCTGAAATGCTAAGAAGAAAGTAAAAAAAAAAACGCACGCGCGCGCATTTAACACCTCCGGGTAATGGAACAGCAGCAACCTGGCAAACGCTTATGTACAACATTTTAAGGCTAATCAAAGTTTAAAAACTGTACCAAATGTCAAGAATAATTTTATACATGACTAATCTAAGATCCCCTAACATTTTAATAATATTTAAGAAATAAATAATTCATTAGATAATTTTTAGGTCAATTTATTAAAAAAAATTATTTTTTTCTTCCAGTAATATGCCAACAATTCAGACAGACATCTCCTTCTTCTGGACAATGCGGGTTTACCAAATCAATAACTATAATAATCCCACATTTTCTTGTGGAAAGAGACTTATTGTTAGAGGAGAAGGTGCAGGGCCGGAACTACGAGATTTTTTAGGGGGGTTAAAAATTTTTATACAAAATTCATATTATTTTACCTTTTTTTTAGTAAATCTTTCTTTAATTGCCGCCCCCTGATATCTGCCGCCCGGGGCACATGCACGCACTGCCCCCCCCCCTAGATCCAGTCTTGAGAAGGTGCAATCACGGAAACCCTGTTTTATTTTTCTTTATAACTCGTTTATTTACCAATGAAATTTTCCAGGAATATCTTCTAAAATTTGTTATAAACAATAACCATTTTTGGTTTTATGCCTAACAATACGTTCACATTGTAATAATAGTGATTATTTAAAAATTTACTTTTTTGCCGACTTTAAAAATGTGCTGGTAATGTGGAAACTTTGCTTTTCTGGTTAAAAATACTACCAAAAAATCAGAACATGTCTTTATTATACATTGCAAAAAAACACCAAGGCCCTATTAAAAAAACACAGTAAGAAGTTAATGCCATTTCCACATTACCAGCAGCTTCCATGATGCACCTTCTCCTCTATATATTTTTGAAATGTCAAAATTATGCTGAAAAAAATAAAAGTTTAGAGGGTATAAGCGCAAGCAGTCAAATTCTTTAAAAATTGGAACTTTTCGGACCAAATTTATTTACAAATCTTGTTTCAAAAATGTCTAAAGGAATCGTAAGTTATGTCCATATTGATAGAGGATAGTCGAAGAAATAAATAATTCGGGAAATAATTTTTAAGCCGATTTATTAGTATTCATTATTTTAACGAAATTTAATTCGGAGGGGGGGCTTCTTGGCCCCCCCCCCCTTATATATCCCTTTTTCACTGTTTACCGTATATATGTATATAGATTTGGAAAATTTCGGGTGGCCTCAGCCCCTCTCCCCTTATATACGCCCCTGATATTTTGGTTATTGCCATTTCGATAAACCTTTTTGCTTTTCTTTCATAAGCCTAAAAATTTTAATCCAATTCCTAATTTTTTTTTTTTTTAATACTTTTCCTAAAAACATATATGAGACAGATAGAGAGTTTTCCTAATGGGAAAGAAAATCTTTTGAAATGCTTTTGTGTTTTCTTGTAAATAAAGTCTTATTTGCCCGAGTACCCAGAGGATTATTGGATACTATAGGCCTACAATGTGTCTCTGGAACATGATGATTGTTCTCTATCATGTCACTTGAGCTTTCAAGTGAAGGGAAAATACAAATAAGCTTTTTTTGAGAACCAATCAAGCGATCCTTTTTCAAGCATCTTAAATTTTATTTAAGGAATGTTCTTTAAAAGGGAATTAGAGTATAATGAATAGGAGGGGAAAATGAAGCATTCGAAGATAGACTGTAAAAAAATGCATAAAAAACTGCATAAAAACCAGCATAAAAAACTTGTAAAATAAATAAGTTGTTAAATAAGCATAATCTTAAGTTGAAAAAAAGCATCTAATAAGCAATTTTTACACATACCGATGGCGTATACAAAAATTTTTTTTAAAGAAACTAAATTTATTCCGCCCCGCCCTGCCAAAAAATTTTTTTTTTTTTTGCGGAACCAAATTTTTTCACCTGCACCCTGCAAAAAATTACAGGGCTATATTTTTTTACACTGGCCGGTGGGGGTTTTTTGAAACGAAAATTTGGGGTGGGGGGCCCCTCCTCCCCCTTATATACGTCCCTGGTGTATGAGTGTGTGAATGGGAAAAAAGTTTTTTAATAAAAAAAAAAAAAAAAATTATAAATATTCGTAAAATAAGTTCAAATAAGCACGAAAGGGAAAAAAAAGCATGAAAACTCAAAAAAGCAAAAAAAGCATAAAAAATGCAATCTCAATGCACTTAGTTTTTCCTAATTCGTATAGAAATTAAATATCTAATGGCTGCTTATAAAATTGAGCAATAAGCATTTTGCTTAAAATCCGGTCTCTAATAATGAATAATAAATTACACTAGTCGACAAAAATGAACTTTTTTTCTTTCACAAGAATGAAGATATGAAATTCTAGAAGTATTTTTCATGCTGAATTCAAATATCAATTCAGTTTTTCCCCATCAGGCACAGTTTTAGAGATATAGAGCAAAATAGATTTTAGTCGAAAATGGGCTCTAAAACGGCTTTTATTTAAAATGTTCAAATTATTTTTAACGGGACACCCCGTCAAATTATGCAGATAGTTAGAATACATATAAATTTTAAGTTTCATCCCAATCGCAGATCATTTAGACGTGCCGCAAACGGCTTAAAGTTTAGAAAAATCGAAATTTTCAAGATTTTTTTTGCTTTGGTCACCCCTAATACAATTTTAGAGATCCCTGAATGAAAAAAACATATATGTACGATATTCTATAGTTCTTTGGCTTTCTAAAAAGCATTCATTCGTAAAAATCTGTTAATTATTAACGAAATTATTAATAAAAACGTGAGCAAAAAAAAAAACACAAGTACATTCACTGGACAAAAAAATGGACCTCTTGTTCTTTTAGAAGTATAAAGAAAGATATGAGATTCAAAAAATATTTTTTTTTAATAATATATAATAAAGTTAGGGCCCGTGACCCGATGCTCAGAGAGGATACATTAGCTTCTCGTGGATAGGGTTCGCTTTTTTAATTCAATTGAAGTCCATTTTTTTCGACCAGTGAGTGTACTTGTGTTTTTTCTTTGCTCACGTTTTTATTAATAATTTCGTTAATAATTAACAGATTTTTACGAATGAATGATTTTTAGAAAGCCAAAGAACTATAGAATATCGTACATATATGTTTTTTTCATTCAGGGATCTCTAAAATTGTATTAGGGTGACCAAAGCAAAAAAATCTTGAAAATTTCGATTTTTCTAAACTTTAAGCCGTTTGCGGCACGTCTAAATGACCTCCGATTGGGATGAAACTTAAAATTTATATGTATTCTAACTATCTGCATAATTTGACGGGGTGCGGCGTTAAAAATAATTTGAACATTTTAAATAAAAGCCGTTTTAGAGCCCATTTTCGACTAAAATCTATTTTGCTCTATATCTCTAAAACTGTGCCTGATGGAAAAATTCTAACTACATATCTGAATTCAGGGCGAAAAAATGCACTAGGTTCACTAATCAGATTTCTTGTGAAAAAAACCTTGTCGACTAGTGTTATTGTTTTTAAGCATTATTAGTAGTATGTCTTTTTGTTTTGAGAATCTGATGTCACTTGTCTATCTTGTCTGTAAAATTGACTAGTATTGTTATTAGTTACACTGTTATTTAAAAAAAAAGGGATATTCATACACTGTATATGAAGTCTTATACAAGCTGTTGTTTTTTTAACACTCACACTTTTTCTCATTCACTCTCACACTTGCACACAGTCTTTTCAGCAACTCAGGCCATTTAAGACTTTGACTATAACCGTTATTATGAATATATATATATTGGGGTCTAGGCATTCTTATTTAAGCCATTTGGTATCCAAATCCTCGGACTGCCTGGGATTCGAACCCGCGACCCTTGGTATACAAGGCCAGCACGCTAACCCTGCACCAAGCACGAGGGCAGAAGCTGTTTATGAATTTTAAATTCGGATATATGAATAAGTTAAAAAACTAAAAAATTAACTTTTATAAACCAATTTATTAAAAGTAAACCGGTTTATGAAAAATTTCATACCCTAGTTCAAAAAATAAGCACCTCCTCGAGAGGTTTCAAATCGACCTTTTGGTTTTTTCCCTTCATATGTATGACGCTTTTACCAACTCGACTACTTACTTTGATAAAAATATGATAGTTTTTAAGGTGCGAGTCTCGGGGTGCTAATTTTTGTAGTTTTCAGCGTCCACAATTTTGAAGCTATCGACCTCAAATTTTTTTTAACTTAAAGCTATTTAAAATATCTACAACTTATAGAACCCCTTTTTTTGATTATCGAAAAAATACATTTTTTTTTTAGATTAATCGCATTAAAAAAATTCGCTCTATATCTTATAGATAATTAAATTAGTAATCATTGTGTTAAAAAATAATTAATTTTTTACCTTTAATTAATTAGCTGGTATCTTTCAAATGAAATGATATAAGTCCCTTGTATCCCTATGGGAAAAACTAACGCCATCTCTTGCCGCCTCGAGTAACTAGGTAGTCAATCGTGTTCTAACGGCTTTTCGAGACGCGCACCTTAAGCTACCGGTATTTAAATTTGATTCATATTTTTTTACTTAATAAACTAGTATATCAATTTGATTTCACAAATTGGATATATTAAAAATCAAGCACGACTGTATAGAAAAACGATTGAAAATTCATATTTTTTTACAGTGTATCATTTTCGGTACAGGGCCATTCATCCAAGAAGTCGATTAATTTATGGAATAAATATTATTGGATTATCATAATTCTAGTAATAGTGTTTGCTTATAGATTTACTTTTAAATTTAATGGATTAGATATTTGATTAATTGCCTGTAGCAGGTCACCGTTATTCGTCTAACCCCTTAATTTATATTGATTTCCGCTCATTTAAGTCAAGCTTATTAAACATTATTTCTTTCTTCTTGTTAAAAAATTAAATTCTCTATTAAAGAAATAGTTCAAAATTTATGCAGAGTTCCTTTTTCCTTCATTAAGATAAATAAAGTTAATGAGAAAAATTAAGAGAACAAAAACTTTCTTTAAAAAAAAAAATACGAAAAAATGGATGATTATTAAACCAGTAAAAATTATATTTAAAAGGCTATTATATCTCAAGCTGTGATCGCTAAGTAAAATTAGAATACGGTCTTATTTGGATATTCCTAACATTCATAGGCGAATAAAGTAATTTTAAAATTTCGGTTTAAAAAGCCTATCATTAAAATTGTTTTATTTCTTAATATCTTTCATTTTTTTTTTTTTTTTTATTTAAAAGGCTTAGATGTGCCCACTTAATATTATTAATCTCTCTTAAAAAATGAACTTTTATTTACTAACTAAATTACGAATCAATATTTTTTTTCTATAAGAATTTTTATGAATCTTGTCACAAAATCATATTAATTTATCATCATTTCTACTTTTTTTTTATTGACAGTTTTTTTTGTTTTTTAAAATGGAACATTTTACTCCCCTGTCTGAAAAGTGTGGAAACTATATATACTGATTATAAAAACATAAATCTTATTTAGATGTCGACGTATTTTGTATTCAACTGGGGGCTACAAGTCTTTGAGAGCCCAGGGGGTAGAAAACTCTTGACAACTGACTACAATCCGAAAAGTAGAATACCTAAAAAAAAACAAACGACGAGTGGATTTGTGTTGGAACAAACCAAAAAGGCCGATTTAATCCAATAGGGAATCAACTGTATCCTCCAGGACCATCCCACCACCACAAACAACCCTTCTCCCCTATTCTATGATTTTTATCCATAGCTTGGAGACCATTAATAATTCGATTTTGTACTTTGAAAGATTTATACTGGATTGCGATTGTTGCACTCATATAACACCGAAAATATATAACGAAACAAAGAATAAACGACGCGTAAAAAATTAGATTTTGAAAAAAAAAAAAAAAAAAAAAAATCAAAGAAGCTTTTGACAATCTGTATGATTTATTCAAATTTAGTGAATATTATATTTTATTAGACATGCAGTAAAACAAAAGAAAAAAAATATTTTCTAAAAATGACTTATAAAAAAATTATTGCGTTCTCCATAAAGCAAAAGGCCCTCGGGCTTGGTGTAGGGTGCTAGCCTCGTATACCAAAAAAATATAGAAGAAATATGAAAGTGGAATTAACCTATAAGAAAAATTACATTTTAATAAAAACCAGTTAAACATAATTTCCTATAGACAAGGACATGCTAAAAGAAAGTTATCCATGTTTAAGAAAATAAGAGAAAGTAAAAATAAAATTAAATTACAATGCCTCGCCTATTCTCCCAGTAGAAAAATAAAAAAAAATACCTCCCAGTATTTATTATTTGATGTGATTGATCTTTACTAATTCCCATAATTTTTTATAAAAAAAAATATAAACTACACTCCGTCATGAGTTTGTTTCAATAAATAATCATATGCCATTTATGTCCACAGAGTACATATTAAATAAATAAGGCCTTAAATAAATAAATATCTCAGTGAAATTCCCAAATCATATAGAAAAACGACACATCATGTCCAGCTGATTAAATTAATTAATTAATTATATATGCACATAGTTTGGAAATGGGAAAAACGAAGAAGGATATTTACATACATTAAAATTAATTATTGTATTATTTTAGAAAAGTAAATTTTATATTGAATTCTCGAAAACAATATTATTATAATAATTATATTATTATTATTATTATTATTATTTCCCATTGAATGAAAATGAATTGAAAATTAGGACTATGCCCTCTGGTTGTTAATTCCAGAGATCGTTGGTGTCGATCTGAGTACTTTCAATTCAAAATATTAATTATTTAAATATAGCTCTAATTAGATGCCGAATCCACTTTTTTTTTTAGTTCTGCAACTTAGACCATTTAAGACTTTAAACGATACGCGTTATTTGTAAATATATCAATTGGGGGTCCAGGCATTCTTATTTAAGCTTCTTTTTATATTTCTTTTGTCTATTTCTCTCACTATACTAGGATTGTTATTGCTCTATTGATTTTTTATCACGGTCTCTTTAATCTCTTTAAAATCAATAACGCACTAAAATAGACGACTGTCAAAAATTCTATATCGAGATTTTGATTGAAATACATGTTTTGTGGCCTGAATCCAAAAAATCGGTAAAATAGTCTGTCTGTGTCTTGAAAATAAAGCAACAGGGAAATGAGCTACAAGGTTGAAATTTTATTCACTCTAACGATTTTGATTAAAATTCATAAATCATTTTTTTAGATGCTCTTTAAAATCTATATTTACATTTTGCTCACAAAACTTTTTGAAGCACTCATTACATTTACTGGGTATACTTCATAGCTTCATAAGAAAGATAAGAGAAATAGTTGTTATGGTAACAAAATTTAAATATTTTTCTGTTTGCACAGTGGATAAGATTTTTTGGAACGAAGTTCTTTAACGCGGCTTACGCAAGATGAATTGGGAGAAAAT
Source organism: Euborellia annulipes (assembly GCA_023213315.1). Classification (NCBI taxonomy): domain Eukaryota; kingdom Metazoa; phylum Arthropoda; class Insecta; order Dermaptera; family Anisolabididae; genus Euborellia; species Euborellia annulipes. Next base: position 12,742 of record JAKCPI010027923.1, on the reverse strand, counting down.
GTAACGTAACAAAAACGCGTTTCTAACAAAAATGGGTTCCCAGCGCCCGAGCGACGACGGAGGAAGGCGAGATTAGCCGAAGTCTTGGCGAGGCCACGCCCACCTTCTCCTTCTCTTTATTTCGTTCTATCTACCGTAGGCGGGAAATAGCTCGTCATATTAAATTATATTCTGAGTTGAAGAGAAGGCGTGAGAAAGTTCGTTCCTCCGGGGGTCCTACGACCCCACACGTTTGCTTTTTTAAATCTTTTCTACTACAGAGGGTTATTTAGGGGTTGAATTTTATTTATATATGTAAACAAATAGAATGTACCGATTGCTTTCGGGGGACGTTCCACACGCTGATTCCTCGGGATCACCAATCCCGAGCATTAGCAGCGCTTAACCGAAACGATTGTGATGACTGTTGCACTTGCTCTTCCCCGTTGCCAGGGTCCCCGGCTAAAAAAAAATTCAAATTAAAAAAAAAAAGTTGATTCTTCCCTCTTGAGCCAACATCCACTTTAAAATTGATTTTAAAAAATTGTATAAATAATAATAAATAAATACTTTGATGATAAATTAATTTCTATTTCATTATTATTTATTTATACAAATAAATGAAAATGAAAAAAGAAGAGATATTTTATGTTAACAACCTATTGTGCTAAATAAAATATGGATAATGAATTCGTATAATTAAAAAAAAGTATTCATGTTCAAATGGGGAGACATTATAATTTAAAGATGACATGTTTTACCGCAATATAACATTTTATTTATAATACAAATTACTGTTAATTCGAAAATCGTGTATAATAACAAGTGCGTCCCATTCGGCAAACCCCATATTTATTTACAGAGTGAATGAAAATGGCCAAGAGAAGGGGTTTATGTTGGCTTTTCCAATTTTTTATTTCTTTTTCCTTAAAATATTGATCTCTTTTATTGAAATAAAAATTTTCTTTTACTTTTTTTTTATAATCAATATAAACCTACCATCTTTTACTCTATCAAACGGATCATTTCTCTTCTCGATCCATTGGATATCAAGTCATGAATATGAATTTAGAGCATCATTGTTTTCGGCGGTTTTTTCTTGCACACATTGAAAACAAAAATGACTTCACTTAAATAAATAAAAAAATTAATATAGAAAAAAGTGTATTCTTGCACTAAAGAAATTTCATCTAGAATTTTAATAACGGAACCGGTATTAACTTAACAATACATTAGGCTGAATCAGCAGTCAAAACACTTAAAATTGAAATAAAAAAAAAATTGATTATCAAGATATATTCTGTGATAGTAGTTTTTATCAGACCTTGTATTAAAAACTTGAGTATTATTTGATAAGCAAAAATATTTTAGTAAAGTAAAATGGTCTCCAGAATAAAATTAGTTTTTGTTTATTGGAAGATGGGCAACCTAAATACCGAATTCTCTAATTAATTCTTAATTAATTGCTTCTCTAAAGCAAACCATCTTAGGCTGAACTCACACCAATTGAGCAAAAACATTTTTGCCTAAAACTGCTTTTCAATGCTTTTCTACTTAAATAGAAATGCCTGGACCTCCAATATATATATTAAAAGTCTTAAATGGCTCAAGTTGCCGAAAAGACTGTGTGAATGTGAGTGTGAATGAGAAAAAAGTGTGAATGTTAAAAAAAAAATGCTTTTCTATGGGTTAATGCACACCGAAGAGACAAAACACAATTGGACATGATTCGACATTATTGAACAAAATGTTTTGCCTATGAACGTTTTGCTCAATCGGTATGCATTGGCATTGAGCAAAATGTTTCGTCATTGAGGTTTTTGCTCAATCGGAATGCGTTGGCATTGGACAAAATGTTCTGCCATTGAGCAAAAAATGCCAACGCATTCCGATTAGGCAAAAATGCTCAATGGCAAAACGTTTTGTCCAATAACAAAACATTTTGCTGAATGGCAAAACATTTTGTCTAATCGGTGTGCGTTCGCATTGAGCAAAACGTTTTGTCCAAGAGCGTTTTGCTCAATTGATGTGCGTTCAGCCCTATAGATTGAGAAATTTTTTAGAGTTTTGAGCTTCTAAACTAAATGAATTCCACATTAACATAAGTTCATGTAAGCCTGAGGTGGGTTTAAGGTCTATGTCAGCACGAAAGCACCTCGGGTAAATAAATGGAGTGTATTCCCTGTAGGAAATTCAAAATAAATAAATTTTAATATTATATGATCCTTTTTGAGTTTAACTATTAAATTTAAGCTGGGCTAAATTATATTGGAGCATTTGGTATGCATATAAAATTGAGAATTGAATTAATTAATGATTCTATATATTCTTTACAAAAATATATATAAACTCTTTGAAATTTACGCCTTCGGGGCTTTAATTTATACTAATAGTATACTTTAATATATAATATTATCAATATTGAGTAATCTAAATGAAATAGAATAAATTATAATATTGTTTTGGGATATCATTAAAAAAAAATTAGAGAATCGAATACTTTATTGAAAATTAAAATATCATAATGTCAATTTAAATGAAATATTTAATGAGTAGCTAACTACTTTTATAAAAATTTATTTTCTTTTTTAGTTCATTTTAAATAAAGGTCCTGTATAGGTTATCTGAAATTTATTTGAATTAAATAGGTTTTTTTTTTTTTTATTAAAGCTATATCATAATTTTTACAATCAGCATCAACTAAAAGAGTATAAAATTATCGTTCCTCTTTTATAAGATAAATCATATTTTTATTTAATTAAATCTCAACGTGTAATCTCCTCCCCTGACTAATAAAAAAAAAATGATTGAATTAATATTTTCCTTTTTCCTTAAGAAATTAGAATATCCCTTAGGGGGTGATGGTGATTTTATCTGACTACTATTTGGTCCCCCTAACGGCTATTTTGGTTTGCTCTCTCACGCAATGGACAAGGCGTGCAATTAGAATAATCGAATTAGCCGTCCTGGCTGGAGTCCTGAGCCTGGACAATTTTTTTCGCTCTGCATTTCGCTTTTACTGAAGCTTATCATGGCATTTGAATGGCTCGTACTGTGTATTTGCGAATTAGACCTCTCTCTCCATATCGTAATATTTATTTGGGTATTAACCTCTGATGAGATTTTAAACGGATCACAATCATTCCCTTTCCAGTTAATAGGATGGAGAGGGTTTTCTGATATTTCATTTGAAAAATCCGACATGTGACGCGGTTTTTAATTAAGCCCTGAATATAATTTAATTGGTGAAATTTTAATTTTAAAAGGGTTGTTTATTTAATTACATTTTTTTTATATATCTAATTTAATTAATTCGTTATCTTCACATTTTTCTACACGAAATGTTGAGAAAAAAATAACATCCTTTGCTTGAATCGACTTGATTGAATAGGCCTAAGAACAATTAGCCGCCTAAAAATGATTTGAAATTATTATTTCTTTTTATCATCATATGACGTAAAGAATTAATTCCTTTATTAAAAAAAAAAATAATTTTTTTTGGAAGATTTTATTTAAGAAAAAAATTTTTTTTTATTAATAATATAAAATATTTTTTTTTTAAAAAATTTTAAAAAAAATTTTTTTTTTTTTTTTTTTTTTTTTTTTAAAATAAAAAAAAAAATATATATAATCCAATGAAAAAAAAAAGAGAAAAAATTTTATTTTTAATTTTTTCAAAACTCAGTAGATGGCGCTTGACTCACTAATAATTAACAGGGTCCAATTAGTAATGCTTCGTGTTGATAAATATTTAGAGCCATTTAATAATTTAATTACATATTGATATGATCCTTTCGAATTGACCCTGAAGCTGGTGGAAGATGCAATGAACTAATCCTTTAGGCCCATTCTACACGAGCGTTTTTGGCGTGTTTCTAACGCCGCGTTTTAAACGCTTGGAAATTTTGCCGCGGTAGTGTTAGGAACGCGCCAAAAGCGCTCGTGTAGAATGGACCTTAAAGTCGGAATATATGTCGACACAAAAAAACCTGGTGTGCTGGACTAACAACCTTTGATTAACAAAGTTAAGAGAAAGTTGTCTACGGTGCACCTTCAGAAAACTCTTGCCCATTTTCGTCGCCAGCTCACCCTGGCTATCAAAAGTGGTCTAATATATACAGTAATTAATATTCTTTTAATTACTTATAAGAATCACATCATTAGAATTCGTTTCATAAATACTCTTTAACAAAATATCATATTTCTAACAATCTCTTGTATATCAACGCTCTTTGAAATTATTTTTTATCAGACTAAAAAATTATCATTTAAACCCATTTACGTAAAAACATTATTATTTTAGAAAATGTAAAATTATCATTGAACCTAAAACATTTCATGTTCTTGTTGTATCCAATAATTCTTGTAGTGAAATTCGATAAACTTTTTGAGATTCGTGTTACATTTCTCTCATGAAATGATTTTGTTAATGATATAAAACACTATAACAAAATGTCTATGATAATATTATTTTAAATTCTACAAAAGGGGTAATTATTTTTGCCTTTTCATTTCATTCCAATAAAACATGCGATTTCTATTTGTTTTCCTATAAGTTACAAGTGATTTAATATTTGTTTAGCCCCCCAAAATATTAAAATTAAAAGGGGGTGTGGGGGGGGGGGGGGGGGGGGGGGGAGAGAGAGGGAGGTAAAAAAAAAAAAAAAAATATTTGTTTAGAATTTCTCAGGAATGCTACTCGATAACCATCTGGTTCGAATTATAAATATCTAACTTATGGTCTGGCAAAGCTCTCGGCGGCCAGGGTCAGACGCCTGAATATAGGGATAATTAAATATGTTTATTTAAATGAAGTAGAGGGTGGCACGATTAAGCTAACACGTGTAAGTTCTCATGCGGCCATGATGGTATGGTAGATTCATTTTAATATTAATAATTTTTTTTTTTTTGTTTCAATTAAGCCTTTAAAGAATTTTTTTAAATTATACATATTTATGAATATTGAATTTGGAAAGGAAAAATATGGGTATCTCGAATCTATGTGCGGCTAGTTACAACAGGTTTTTAATTCATCTTACCTTCTATGTACCGTTCACTATGCCAGCCAGCATCAGAGAGATTTTAAAATTCACTTAATTATTAATATATTCTGTTAACCCTTCTTTTTCTATTTCGCCTTTCAAATACTGGTAATATTAAAAATACTCTTTCACCCATCTTGTTAGCAAATTTTTTATCGCTATTTTTTAAAAGGGTTTAATTTTTTGTAGGAAAATCCGGTCCCGTTTTTTTTTTTTTTATACATTAGCATTTCGAACACAAAGATATTTAATCATGGAGGTTTTTTTGCGTCTAGTGAATAAAAGTACCCTCATTCCTTTCAATCCTGATCCTGATCATGCTGGTTGGCGTCGAAATAAAACAAACAGAGAGATGCTCATTTAATGTGTTCAAAAGTCATTCGAAAGGACAGTTTGATTGGGGTCTGAATAGAGGATAGTTTGACTGTCCAATTTAGAAAATTTTATTGCCAAATTAAATAGATATAAAATGATTATTTTTTATAAAGATTAAAGATGAATTCACACCGTGACCTGACTTGAGTTGAGCCCGGTGGAGGACCCAACCTATGTATTCTTATGGAGGTGCACACACTGCTGCCGAAACAGAGTTGTGTGTGACAAGCAGCAGTGTGTGCACCTCCATAGGAATACATAGGTTGGGTCCGCCACCGGGCTCAACTCAAGTCAGGTCACGGTGTGAATCCACCTTTATACTGGATATTTTTGACATTATTTAATGGAAGATGGATTGCAGTGGCGCAACCAAGATTTGGCTTTTCTATTTCTGTTTGACTATAATCAGGACTTTCGGGCTGGTCGTTTTTTGAAGCCCAAAAATTTATGTAAAATTAATTTAATTTAACCAAAATCTCATGATTTTATTTAACCATTTGGATACCAGGTGGCTTAAATAGAAATCCTGAACCCCAAATAGATATATTAATCACAACGGTTATCGTCTAAAGTCTTAAATGGCCTGAGTTGCCGAAAAGACTGAGTGAATGTGTGTGTGAGTGTGAGTGTGAATGAGAAAAAGTGTGAATGTTTTTATTTAAAAAAAAAAAAAAAAACCAAAATCTCTACGTGATATATTTCAAAATCGATAGAATTAATATTGAGAAAATAAAAAAATAAAATAAAAAACCAAAAAAAGGACATTAGTAAAGTATTAGTAGCCACTCTTTGGCTGATCTTATTCAAAATCCTCGAGATTCCTACGAAATTAGAACCAACACACCCTCCTTAGGTTGAACGCACACCAATTGAGCAAAAACGGTTTTGACTAATCGTGCCTAAAACTTTTTTCAATCCTTTTATATGGATCAACGCACACCGAAGAGGCAAAACACAATTGAGCATAAACATCATTGAACAAAATGTTTTTCCATTGAGAGTTTTGCTCAATCGGTGTGCATTGACATTGAACAAAACGTTTTGCTTATTGACAAAACGTTTTGTCCGAAAACATTTTTGCTCAATCGGTGTGTGTTGACATTGAGGAAAATGTTTTCCCATTAAGCGTTTTGTCCGAAAAAGTGTTTCCTCAATTGATGTGCGTTCAGCCTTACTCTTCCGAACTTGAGAATTTTATATTTTTCCTCTACTCAAAAGAGACGTTAAGGGTAATCATTTAACCTCGGACGATGAGATAAGGGCAGCTATAATTGGACTAGAGAAAGAATTCTTCAGTGACGAAACGAAAAAATCTTGTTACTCGTTGGAAAATGTGTTAGTCTTATCGAAAAAGATTTTCAAGCTTAAGCATATGTGGATTACTGTTCAGCTTACCCTCTTAATTATTTAACTTTTTAAAAATTAATTTATTATTACCGTAATTCTAAAAAGACAAAACAAAAATCAATTATCCAATATTTCTATTTAGATGTATATTAAAAGTCCCCATAACCCAAATAGTTTTTGTCACGAAATTATAATAAAAGCAGCATGATCATAAGCAGGGACGCTTAAATTAAACTTTCCTCACTCCCTTGAGACTGAAAATCTAATTTTATTAAATATGAGACATTTCAGTTGATATATATTCGAGGAAATTCTCTCGCTCTAGAGAAGAAAACTATTTCAAAGCAAATGATCATGAGAATAGTTTGTATTTAGGTCAGAAAGATAAAATATAATAATATCAAAGTCTCTTCTATGTTACTCCTATTTTTTATATGATTACAAAAAAAGAATATATATATAAAGAATTTTTTATTAATATCTTCTTTCGGCTTTTAAAGGAATGATGTCAAATACAGTGGCGGATTGCTCGAACGATTTAAATTATTGGTCAACCAAGACTCAAAATATTGCAAATTCCGTATTAACTTCATACTAATTTTATAATAATATAACTTTTTGAAATCGTATAGCACTACACTCTGCCCTAAGGTGACCACAAGTCCCGATTTTATTTTTGAAGAGCTGCAAAAATTTTGTTTCTTTAAAAAAAAAATTTTCTGCAGAAAAATTTTTGAGTTCAGGCTCCCCCCCTCCCCCGAAAAAATTTCTATATACGCCCCTGGTTGTAAGGCGTCAATTACTCTTCTGTATCGGGGCGCCAAAATCCTAGATCCGGCCCTGCCTCAGGGTAGGCCTATTATACATAAATTTCATTTTTATAAGATTGATAGATAAATAAACAAAAAGAAAGGATTGAATAGTACTTTCAAATTTTACTTAATAAAAAACAAAACAGATTTGAGTTATTTTTTTTTTTTTTACGTATTTCCAGTCAAAACTTTTCATCGAGTTTTCTTTAACATATTGCAATATATGAACACAATTGTGTTCTGCCAACTTTTTCAAGAGAAAAAAAAAACTTGGAAAGTATTTTAAAAATTTGGTTAAATGTAAAAAAAAAAAAATAAAATATTGTTTGTTTCTTCTTGCTTAAAAAAATATATATAAAATAGCATTAGAAAAATATAACCAAACAATACTCTTTCCATATAATAATTTTATTCATTTAAAATTCATGAGAAAAAATTTTCAAACTTTTTTTTTTTTATTCAAGTTGATTCTCTTTTTATTACTATATTTGTTTCTACATAACTGAGACATCAAATAAATTTCATTTGTTTATACAATATTAATTTCATTTGAATACATATTCATAAGCTTAAAAATCAAAAAAGATGGCGATCAAAAATGAAAAAGCTCTGACAATGATTTAATTAAAACTACTTGCTGCTGCCGTAGCTATTGGCACCAATTTGAATAATATTTAAATTATTCTATAATATTTAAATATAAACTTATTTCATATCTCTTAAGTAAATTCAATTCTAAATTTGCTGATTCGTCTCAATGATACCTATTCAACTTTCTTTTTTTTTTTTCTTTGCTTTTGCTTTCCCATAAATTTTTTTAAAGAGATTGTACCTCTATTTCTTCAACCAATTTCTTTTTCTCGACAAGTCTGATATATCCGATCCTTTGGACCTCTGTTTCATTCGTCTTTTAGAAATGTACCTATCGCATACATTTATTTTATCGATCGAAATTTATCTTTTTTTTTTTCCAAAGCCAGAAAATTTTAACTTTACTGACTGATAAAGAAGGGCTTAACTGAAAAACAGAGAGAGAGAAAGCGAAAGATGGAAATCAATTAAATTGTAAACTATTCTTTTTAACCCAAAGCATTCTTTTTAATTCACCTAATTTTTTATCTATTTAAAAAAGAATTTTAATTAAATTATTTCGAAAATTTTTAACTTTACCACATCAGAAATTTTGTAACAGAAACTGTGATTAGGCTACTCAAGTTCAAGGACCGGCAATCGGGACAAAAAACTACTTTTTCTCTATTAATTAATTAATTTTTTTTTTTTTTTTTTTGAAAACTCAAGTTGGTAACCATTAGCAGTATATGGTCAAAAAGTTTAAGAAATATAGATTTTAGAATTCTTCATAACCTAATAGCAGCGTTTTCCAAACTGGGAAGTACGGACTAGTCTAAGGGGAGGCGCAAATATAATTTTCTAAATGATTGTTCAAATTTTATAATTAAAATAATAAATAAGCCCTCCGGCCTTGGTATAGTGGTTAGCATGCTGGCCATTTTTAGCAAGGGTTGGGGTTCGCATCCCGGCCCATGCGAAAAATTTATTTCAATTGAACTTGATACCAATCAATGCCTTATAGGTTTCATTTTTTATTTTGGACTGTATATATCTAGTTAGAAGAATACTTGTTTTTATATTACCAGCTAGTAATATAGATAGATTTTAATGGGAGACAGGCAATCCCAAATATATATATACTAGACGCAAAGCCCGCCTTCGGCGGGGCTTCCGTCTAGCCGGGGCTGCGCCCCCTGGACCCCCTTGCTCGCCTACTTATATACATACCGGTACATACATTTTCCCTTTTCATTTTTATATGTAGAGATTATTTTAGCGGTTAATTATTCATGAACTTAAGATTTTTTGTGAATCATATCCTTTCCGGGACTCTCCCGGTACACAGACAAAAAATTTACGCCGATATTTTAGAATTCAAAGTGTAAATAAATAAAAAAAATCGTAAACATGGGTAAATATTTATATTTTGTTACCATGGCGCTATCCCTGAGGCCTGATTGGTTGTTTCACACATCGGACACGGTCTTAGGCAATTATAATATAGTATGATATATATATATATATATATATATATATATATATATATATATATATATTTTTAAATAATATAAAATACAGTATTTTTTATTATTAATAAAGTGGAACTTTTATTTGATCGACTCAAATTTTTTCGTTTCTCTATCAGCATGTCGCTTTACAAACCGTGACGTCAAAGGCCGTGACGCTACAAGTTATGACGTCACAAGCCGTGACGACAAAAATAGGAAAGTTGAAATTATGAAATTATAATTTCTAAAAATCTTTGAAATTTTAATATCATGTCTCTTTCTATATTTTTATATACTGTATATATAATTTTTTTTTTTTTCGGTGAGATTTGGATCTTCCCTCCCCAGCCTACGATCCAGGTACTGAAATTTTTCTGCGCTTCTCAAACCCAGACTCTCATTGTGTGAAGATATCAATCCCTAATTCCAATAAAATTCCATTTAGATGAATCTATTTTTATGCCTTGGTAGATTTTTGAAAATAAAAAAGTGATCCCTCAACACTGCCTTTACTCCAAAAATGTTATTATTTATTTATTTTATATTATATAGAGATTGATATATTTATTCATCTAATTTATTTATTTTCCTTTTAAACAAAAAAATAAACTTTGTCACCCTTTTATTGTATAATTTTTATTTTTATTTATATCATCAGAATTTATAAATCTGTTTTTTTCTTCTACAAAATTCAGTTGACCGGAAATTATATGCTAGCAACATCAGCTGTTTTTATTTATTTTTTTTTAATAATACATGTACAATTCATTTGGAATTTATTTCCTCCTCTCACCCTCTTATTGTTTACTCATGTTCTTATTTATTCCCCTTCTGTGAACAAGACTAGCCTTTTTTTGTTGATTTTTAATAATAAAAAAAAAAAAATAATAATAATAATAATAACTGCCATGGCATTGTATATCTGTCGGCTGCAAAGCAACCAAAGCGATAGCATTTTAGAAATTCATTGTGGATCCAATCATAGGGTGGGGGGACGGCTGCCTGCAAGTGGAAAAAGGACGAAAAATCGCCAAGTGATGGAATGAGAAAATTCAGGGGGTTGAGGGAGGGTGGGTCTCTTTTGTGAAGATTTTGCCTTCGTTTCCTTTACCATTCGTTTTCATCCACATTTTCCAATCAACTTTATTCGATGTTATGTTTTGTTGTCCCATCTCTCTCTCTCTAGCTGCTATTCAATCAATTTCAAATAAAAAAAAAAAAGATACTTTCACATAAACATTAAATGTTATATTTATTAATACTTACAGGATTTATTTAATATGTATCAAATGAGAAAATATAATTATAAATAATGAAATAGTTTATATGGTAATCCATAGTTGATCTACAATTAAAACATTCTCTCAGGCTGAACGCACACCGATTGAGCAAAAACGCTCAATGACAAAACATTTTTGACGAATCGTGCCTAAAACTGTTTTTTCAATGCTTTTCTATGAGTCAACTCACACCGATTAGGGAAAACACAATTGGGAATGATTCGACATCAGCTTCAGTGCTAAATGTCAAATAAAATTTTGAACGTGAAAACAAATAAATATAATTAAAAATACACAGCTAAATTGTTAAAATGCTGAACAAATTTTTGCAATTCTGATATCTTTATACCATGAAATTTTAACTTTTTCTATTCCATATTTATACATCAGTGAAAAAGAGATTTAGGGTAGGGCTTACAGTCGGCGCCACAAATAGATGATGTGCTCGAAAGTGGAGCCTTGAGCTTAGGCAACCAAAATGCTTAGTCATCGAAATTGTTGTCTTAAAAGTAGCTTTTCCACTTCCGTTGTATTAAAAAAAGATGATTTATTTATTTTTAAAATATTGGCTTGTTTGACTAAGCTACACTGTCGAGCACATCAGGCACTTGTGGTGTCGACTATACATTTCCTTAATTATTAATAATTTTGTATTTTTTATATTTATTTATTTGTTATTTTATAAATGTTCTTCTCTATCTTGCAATTCTTAATAAGTAGGCCTACATACAGTACGTAGTGTGCATACTAGTCCTTCTTCATAAACCTCTTGAAATTGTTAGTTTATTGTGTTATCTAATATCGATTTGTTTATTTATTTATTTAAAAAAGCTCTTTTCGGCTGTAGAGTCCATTTAGGGATGATAAATTTATTTATTTATTGAAAATACATAGTATCGATGGCTACCGGGGGGACGTTCCACACGCTGATTGCCCGGGGTCACCAATCCCGATTGCTTGATCGATTTATTATTTAGTTTCTTGAGTAATAAACAAACAGTTTTGATTGTATCAGAGAAGAAACGACATTTTCTTTTGATATAGGTGTCTTACATTGTTAAAGTAATTTACCATTACATTTACCATTGTTAGTGTTATAAAAAAAAATTTTATTGTATTATTTAACTTAGAAAATAATTCAACAATTTTCTTCTTCCTTAACTGTCTATCAGATGTATCTAGAATTATCACTATTAAATATTAATGAAATTCTTCTCATTTACTGTTTTAGTATTTTTTTTTCTCCAAAAGATTATTCTCGGATAAAAATTAGGAATTGATTGATTTCAGTATGTATATGTATTTTTTGTTTTTATTTTTTCTTTAACAAGATTGATGGCTTCTACAAGTGAGAGGAAGATGGAATATGGGATGGAGTTTTCAACTTATTTCGTATTAATAATTTATTACTTTTAAAAAGTATCTCTTTTCTTTCTCTCTCTCCTCTCTCTCTCTTGTTTTTTCTTATACTTGGGTGTTGTCATTGGATTTCTGATAAGTTTTTATATTTTATAAGATGAAGTAAAAGATTTGACATGGAATTAATAAATTTTATATATTTATATACATACAGTACATGCATAAATGACATAGTTTGGAATTTTTTTTAGGTAGCCAAAATTAAAAATTTATTTAACAAATTTGGGAGTATGTAGGCCTATATCTTTGACCTGTCAAGTCAGAATCGAGGTATTCATTGAATATTAATATCTTATTAAAATATATAGATCTCGAAAATTAATTAAAAATTTATGTCCGGCGGATTCTCCCCCGAGTAAAATATAACCTTTAGGGATACACACGCCCGCAACAGGGACACACATTTT
>JAKCPI010027922.1:0-20018 GCA_023213315.1 Euborellia annulipes | reverse complement strand
AATTCCTGAAAATCACGAACGTCATGTGCCCGTTAAAGCCATAAGTTCCCAACTATATACAGTATATATATAAATTGTTTTCATTAAATATCTTCGGTGTGTAGAAGGGAACTTCTCCTTATAGAAGATTTAATTAAATTCCTGTCTAACGTCTTTCAATAACAAATATATCTAAGTTTTATGGTTCGCACGATATTCAATTTTTTTCAGACAGCAGTTTTTTCACAAAAACCCGATTTGCGGCTAAACGGTTTGTTTTAGAATACATTGCATGAGATAAAGTCGTACTAAAATTGGCTGTAGAATCCAAATATGCAATACTCAGGGCGTTCCATTTAAAAAAACATAATTTTGATATGGACCACCCTGTATAAGAAGTGCAACAAACATATTTTTAATTTGTAGCCCTGCTGGGCCCCATATTATGTACAATTAACAAACTTTAAAAATGTCCGTTAATAAGCCCACAATCTTCCGTCCACGCACTATTGGCCTCATCCGGGCTATATATATATATATATAATACATGTGAATACTGAAAAATATACAAATTATCCCTAATAAATATCTTTGTATATTTGAAGGTTTACTTAGTGATAAAAATGTTTTGTTATTCGGAACTCAAAATAACTAATAGGCCTAACATTATAATAATAACATTATTTATTTTGAGTTCCGAAGTAAAGATCATTTTTATCATTAAGTAAACCTTCAAATATACAAGATATATATATATATATATATATAATTTGCTGTTTACACCAATAATTCTGAAATAAAAAACTTGACACGTTTTGTCTGAAAAATCTCGGTGCAAACTCTGGCTAAATTAAAAATTATTGCATTTTGTAGGTAAAGAATTGTACGTACTTTTTTGTCTCATTCTATCTCTTTTCGTTGTTATACTACCACAAGTGAATGCAAAATTTTGCAGCTGGATCTCATATATATATATAACTGCTGGTTTTTATAACCTTGTAATTTTAAAGACAGGAGAAGGAGCAGGTGCAGCCAAAAAATAAAAAGCCATACAATTCAATACGAGACGCGTTTCGGTGAATTTTATTTACCCCCTCTTCAGTACAGTGAAGGACAATATTAAGCCCCCACATGTGGTGATTACTGTACTTATTAAGTCAGAATGATCAAGTACGATGGCCCAACTCGCCAGGACATATGATACACCAAATTTACCCTATTGACAACTTCGGGACTTTAACAATTTTGAAGAACTGAAGATGAATAAATAAAATTCACCCGAAACGTCTCGTGGAATTGTAATAATTCGGAGAGCTTTTATTTTTTTGGCCGCTTGCCTGTTCCTTTCTCCCTGTCTACATAGAAAAACAGCCACTGACTTCATTGATTTACCTAAACTTGTAATTTTAAGATTATAAAAATCCTTCTTTTTTTTCAGACATGTAAAAATGAAGAAAGTTTTGTTTTTAGTAAAAATCCAATTTTTTGCTTAACTGCTACTAAAGAAGGTCCTAGAAAAGTACTTGTAGTCGGAGCTAGACAAGAGCCTATATCTGTTAGAGACGCTAATACAGGTAATAATATTAATTTAACAACATAATACAAAATGTTCCATGCACATATTCTTAATCAGAGATTAGATTTCTTGTAGTTAAACACATATGAGAGTGTTTTAAAATTCAAACTATATATATATACATATTGTGGGATCCCTTGGGGGAAAAACTATTTTGTATATATACATAATTTAACTGAATGTTTGATTCTAAATTCTCTTAAATTTTGATTGTTCTTAATGTCTGGTCCCCTTAATTCAGTTCCCTTAACCATTTTCAAATTTATTTTAATTTATTAGGATTCAAGGTCTCACATAAATTTTATGTATATACAGATATATCCTGATTTTTGATATAGCATGCATCGGTTGGTCCAAAAATATTTTTCCATTTATTTGAAGAAAACTGTTACTTAATTTTTAATTGTTGTCATCTTTTTTTAGGTTTATTATTACGAATATTTAAAAGTGATAATATTACAGTTTATAAAATCATAATAGATAGAAATTTAGTATATTGTGGTACAAATAAAAAAAATATATTTGTATACCAATTTCAAGTAAGATGATTTATATTATTACATTAAATTCGTGATAAAATTATGTTTTACTAATATTTATTTATTACTTTTTAGAGTGGCGAACAATCCTTTGATTTGCCATCCGGTGCAGGAATAATTTGTTTAAAAAGTTATAAGTGTGTTCTTTTTGCTGGTGGCTACGATGGCAATATTTACACATTTTCTCTAAAGGTAAGCTTATATATTAATTTATTTTTTTAAACCCTTTTGGGCTATAAAGGCCATTTAGGGGTATGACTATTACAGAAATTTTTAAAATACATTATACCGATGGCCATTAGAGGACGTTCCACACGCTGATAGCGCGGGGTCACCAATCCCGCGCTTTCGGCGGGCTTTCCACTTGCCATGGGGCTGAGCCCCCTGGATTCCCTTCCTCGCTTTTGGCGAGCAAATGATTCAAATTTTGTCTTGCTCTTTGGAAATTTTGCCCTCTCTGGCTTAGTTTTAAATTTCCCTCTTTGACTCAACTTCCTTTTATTTTGGCCAATCAGCGCCCTGGTAGGCACATAAACACAGTGACAGGAAGTCAGCCGCTAGCTCTTTATATTATTGTATGAATGATGATTATACTTTGTATAGAAATTCTACATTTAAAAAATTATACTGGTATTTTGTAGAGAAAATCTTTATAATAGAATAAAATAATTGATTTGTGCTGCACTCTTGAGGAGATTTTTAAAAATTATACTTATAATTCTAAAAGTCACCACAGGATCGCAGCACCCATCAACATGATTAATCAACTAAAAGTGAAAATATATATCTGATTTGTGCTGCGACCCTGTGGAGAAGTTTAGAATTATAAGTATAATTTATAAAGTTTCCACAAGAGTGCAGCACAAATCAGTTATTTTATTCTACTATAAAGATTTTCTCTACAAAATACCAGTATAATTTTTTAAATGTATCAGGAGATTAAAAACAGAAAGGAGTGTTATTAACTTATGGCGCCAAGACGCCAAGACATACTCTTCTACTATTCTATTCTCCTGGTAACATTTAATACAAATTTGTTAAAATAAAATGAAAACGTTATGAAGAATATTATTAATAATAATAATTATTATATTTGTTATAAAATAAAATATATTAACAAAAAATCTGTTGTGACTTGTCGCACAGGGCACAACTTTCTCTTACCTTTGGAAATCAAAAGCTGTGCTCTGTGCTTGTCACCCCAGATTTTTTGTGTCGAGATATATATAGTTTCCCCCGATATATTAGAATTCAAGATGAGATTTTAATTATTTATTTTTGTTTTAGAGTAGAGAATTAATCTCCACTGTAAAATGTACAGATAAAATGGTTTTGAGCTTAGAAATTTGGCAACAGGCTGTATGTATATATATTTATTTTTTTATATCAACATTTTATTAAAACTAACTTAATTTTATTTTTTTTTTTAGCTTATACTTGGAGATAAAATCGGTCAAATACAAATTATAAATTTTCCTGAGGAAGTTCAACAATATTTAAAAAAAAATCCAACTTAATTTTTATTTTTAACAAAAAAACAAAAAAAAAAAAAAAAAAAATCATATTTTGTAATTTTTTAAAAATGTACGAAAAAATAATTTATGTTCAATAAATATAGACTATATATTTTTATTTTTATATGTAAGTTAGAATTATTTATTTTTTTAAATAATAACAATTTTTAATTTTTTTAAATAAATTAAATAACAACATAATTAATTGAAAAAATAATAATTAATAACGAACATTGAAGTCTTGAATAGATTCGGACGAAATGGTAATTTCTGGTAGAGCGATTTTAAGATCTTCCGAAAGTGAAATTGGAATAGTACCAGGATTTGCATTATCACATCGATGAATACGAAATAGCTTTTTCGAAGCGAAATTTTGCCCGCAAACACTACACTCAAAATCATTAGATCTCGCTGGTTTTGAATGTGAACGTGTATGTTTAATCATATCACCTTTTTGAGTGAAACTTTTATTACAAACCGGACAAGCAAAAGGTCTTTCACCAGTATGAATTCGCATGTGAACTTGCAAACCATCTCGACGTCGGAAGAGTTTATTGCACACTTGACATAAAAACGGTTTCTCATCGGAATGTGTTAACATATGCTGACGTAAATTAGCTGTACACCTAAAACATGTTCCACATTCGGAACATTTATACGGTTTCTCACCGGTATGAATACGTTCATGACTTTCTTTTCCGATTTTCGAACTGAACCCTTTACCACAAAATTGACATGAATGAGGACGTTCGCCTGTATGCTGTCGGCTATGATATTTCAAAGCCGATTTTTGTCGGAAATCTTTTTAAAACATACATTGCATTCATACGATTTATCTGGATAATGTGTTTTGTTATGTTGTTCCAATTGCATTTTACTAGCAAATGATCTTGTACATTCTTTACAATGAAAATCATTTTCGGCCGCTGCTAGGACTTCAGCGATCATATTTTCTCTTTGACGGCTTAAAGCCATTTCTTCTTGTGTATGGGTGGATCGATGATCTCGCAGGTCTTCTTCAGTATTGAATTGCATTAGGCAGATATTGCATGAATCTTTATTACCCGAGTGGGTCTTTATATGCTTAATTAGATTACCTTTTCTAATAAAACTCATAGAACAGATGGAACATTGGTGAGGTCGGATGTTGGAATGAATCGCTTCGTGTTGTTTGAGACGTTCTTTTGATAGGAAAACTCTAGGACAGTGTATGCAAGGAAATGTTGATCCTGTATTATGAACTAACATATGAGATCGTAAATGTAATTTAGTTTTAAAGGTTTTTTGGCAAATTTCACACTCTTCATATTCCACTCGACATTGGTGATTTTTTAAATACGTTTCTTCATGGAATGCTTTACCACAAACATTACATAAAAATGGTTTGGTTTTTTCATGAATACTCAAATGAACTTCTAAACTTGTCTGATCTCCAAAAACTGCTGAACATTGAGAGCACGGCCAACATGTCTCCGAATGACTCGCTTCATGGATCTCGAGACCTTCATTTGTCGTAAACGGTTCATCACATTTCGTACATACAAATATTTGATCGTTCACATGAATTTCTTCATGTTCCCGTAATAAATCAATCGTTGGATAATCTTGTTTACAAAAAAGACAGACATAGATATTATTCTCCTTGGATTAAAGAAACACAAACATGTTTTTCCATTTCATTATGACAACAAACAATTCCACAGCCTGTACAATAAAGTTGTTCGTTAAAATCGTCAAAAAAAATATTATCAAAAAGTATACCATTTTTTTTTAGTAGGTGATTCAATTGCTGTAATTTCTAATTGATTATTATTTGAAGTATCCATTGGAGATTTTTCATCTAAATTTAAAATTTCTTTTTCCGGACTTTCTGTGGGATTTAAAATTTCATCAGATTTTTGTACGATATTATTATTATTAAACTTGTATTATTATTATTATTATTATTATTATTTGCCACATCTTGAGAAATTTCAATTACTTGATTTCTAAAAGGTTCATCAATTAACTAAAATAAAAAAGAAAGGAGCTAGGTTAAAAAATAAACGTTTTAATTTCAAATTCAAGACAAATTTATTAAAAAATAACTAAAACAGTAAATTAATAAGAGGGTAGAAAATGAGAGATGCAGCTAGGGTTTTTTCTTTATTTATTTAAACCACACAGCTGACTTTTCGGTTCCGTATTTGAACCATCTTCAGAGCTGGCGAAAAGTCATTAAGAAAGTGTCATAATGGATTTTATTGTTGAACCAAACTCTTATATAATATACACAATCATTTATGGTCATCGCATACTGTGTATATATTTATTATATAAAGGTTTAGTTCAACAATGTATAAAATCCACTATGACACTTTCATAATGACTTCGCCAGCTCTGAAGATGTTTCAAACACTGAACTGAAACGTCAGCGGTGAGGATTAAATAAAGAAAGAAAAAACCTTAGCTGCTACTCTAATTTTCTACCCTCTCATTAATATAACATCGCAGCTATAAATTGCGTTTTCTAAAACAGTAAAACAACATTATATATTTAAAGTGATGGGAAATTAATTATTGGTTCCAGGATAGAGCTGAAACTTTGAAAAATAGAAGTAGGGTATACTTACTGATTTCCTTGAGGATCTTATGCTAAACATACATTAATATTGACATAAAAAATTTCTATTTTACTAACATAATTCCATTTATTTAAAAAAAAATTTGGATACTAAATTATTCTTTTTTAATTAATAATTTTTGATTTACTATTTTGACCATCATTTGGCATACAAAGCCTTTCTTTTCTTTATTGTTCCTGAACTTGGTCTTTCCCAATATATTATTATGAAAGAATTTAAAGGACGGTATGATAATATCAATGTTAATAAAGGAATTAAACATTCACAACCAAGAAAGGAGTTAAACCGAGTTTTGTTTATTAAATAATAAGGTGGATAACATATCTTCAATTAATATTGGGGTTGCATTGCAACTGATTGGGACAATATCTAATAGCAAGAATAAATTTGTATATTTTTGCAAATATTTCGGCCGGCGTAACGCCTGGAACGAATAGAGGAAAGGGAAGACGAGCATTGACTCATAAACGAATACTTTGAATGCTCGTCTTCCTCTCCTCTCCGATTCCGCACTGTGAGAATAAGGCGAGGAAAGAAAAAGAGTCGAATTTGGAAAAACGACTTTTTAATGGGAAACAGTGGATATAATCTATTTTAACGTGCGACAATCAGAATAAAGCAACTATTTATTTACAAGTGATACAAAATAGATACCAGACTTCAAAGTTTAAACAATACGGTACCAGCGATATGTCAATGAATAATGTCTGAAATGTACATAAATCGAAAAAGACGACAATTGAAGAATTTTCAACTCCTTCCTTCATCTTATCAAGGGCAGATTGAGGAATAACCTTTTATTGCATCAGGAACATTATACTAAGATCCTGAATCAATTATAAATGTAATTTTCCAAAAATGGACAGTATTCGTTGATGATTTCTCAATACATTTGAAGTCTTGTTTCAGCTCGAGCAGGCGCTTTCAAATTAATCCAACGCTATACACATTGCTAATAAGAAATTGGTCCAACTGGTTCTTTATATCGTAAGATTAAATAAGTATCTATCTATTTTGCTTCAAATGAAAATAAATAGCTTCATTTAAAAGATTGAAATTTGTTTTGTTTTTTTTGCTCGGTTTAACTTAGATGATAAGGATAGGATAAAAATATTAAGGTAAAACACACCTGGGTTTCAGTGGATTGATTAATGTCGGATTTTAAACGGGAAAATCTCTCATTCGCTTCAATACATAAAACAATTAAATCATGTGTGGTATTTAATTTTGTTATACATAAATAACAAATTGCCAATGGAAGTTCATCATCTTTAGTTACCTTAAAAAAAGATTAAAACAATGAAGATCTAATATTATTAAATAAAAGGGAAAGGCAGTTAATTTATGAATAAAATAACTAAAAATATATCCAGAAGTTTCTATCAAATCCGAACAATATTAAGGCCTAAAGGTTTGATTATTTTTAGAATATATATATATAAAAGTTTACTTCGATCAAATGCAAGTTGGTCGAAGTCAACTTCATTAATCATCTCTTCAATCCCTTAATAATATATATATTTTTTGGTTTTGCAGTTGTTTCATTTCATCTAGCTTATTTTTTGTATCCAAATAGTCACATGTTCGTATATGATCCTCTTCCGTTTTTACTTCCTCTTATTTAGTACAGTATAATATTGACACAGCCCCGAGGATGGTTCAACCGAGGAACTGTTAGCCCTGAGCCGAATAAATAAAGACAATATTCTGGCTGCAAGCTTCTTGTGATTTTTTTCTTTATTTTAAAAAATGTAGAACCGTCTCCTAATATAATCGACAGTTGGTCACTGTAATATTTGAAGATTTCATATCTAGTCAATAAGTAATTATATTATTATTGTTAGCGAGGTGAATAACTGAATTAATATGTAGTAGAATAAATAAAAGGCAAAGCAGTTATGTTTCTTTCTTTATTATAGAACCCACAGCGACGTTTCGGTCGACTATGCGACCATCTTCATGGCTAAGGTTCAGCCAACAGAAAAACCCTCTAATGTTCTTTGATAGACATTTCATAAAATCCATTACGATCTATCAGATATAATATTGACTGTCAAAGTCAGCGCTGAATTTATTATATCTGACAGATCATAATGAATTTTATTAAATGTCTATGAAAGAACATAAGAGGATTTTTCTGTTAACTGAATCCTAGCCATGAAGATGGTCGCATAGTCGACCGAAACGTCTCTGTGGGTTCTATAATAATAAAGAAAGAAACAGCTGCTTGGACTTTTATTTATCCTACTATATATTATTATTTAGAAACGATTTTTTGTGTGTGTTAAAATATCATAAATTGCTTGAAGATGATTTCTAACGGGCATTCTGGGACAAAAATTTTACGATTCTTTTCTAAATAATAAAATAATGAGACAAAATATTATCCGGATCTTTTTTTCTGAGAATCTAGTGGTGAAAAATTGAATAAAAAAAATATATATATATTCATATAAACAAACATCTTAAGTAGATTAGTAAAAGAATTAGATTTTCGGTTTAACTGTGGTTTATTTGTAAAAATTACACAGTTAAGCCGAAAATCTAATTCTTTTACTAATGATAACAACTGTGGAAGCCTAAATTCCAAAATCTTAAGTATATCTTAATCATATTTATGTTTAATATTCTAAAAATAAGATGGATATCAGACACTCAGGGTAACTTTATTTGGAAGCCAGGCTAGCAAATAAATATATTCTATTCATACAAATCCCTTTTATCCATTTGTTACAATCATTTAAAAAATAAATTTTAATTTAACTCACAGTTATCGGTAAATAGTTATTGATCATCTCTTCTAATTGTAAATTATCTCCCTCATGATAAATAGAAATTAATTCTCCATTCTTTTCGCCGCAAATTCGGCACATATTCCAAAAAGCATTTGTTTTAATTGATTGTGGTTTCATCTCAAATTCTTGATTAGGCACTTGAGATTTTATGACAGATGTCAAACGACCCATTTCTTTTTAAAATATTCTTTAAAAAAAATTAAGAATTTTTAAAATTTGTCCTTATACTAGACTGTTTATAAATAATAGAAGATATAGATTAAAACGATTTACCTTAATTATAAAATATGACAATTATGCAATTAATTTATTCTATAAAATATCTATATTTTTAGGAATTGAATTCAAAAGTCTCTTTGGTTTTTTAAATGCAAAGAGAGTTTCTCGAAGAAAAGAAAAAAAGTTTCCATTCCGATAGAATTCAACAATGCAACTATATTAAAGAAAAATAAACAAATAAATTGAATATTTTTTTAAGAAAAGAAAATATATTTAAAAAAATTATTTTTTTAAATATATTTAAACAATTTAGAAATTCTTATTTATTTAATTAATAAATTTTATAGAATTTAAAATAATTTTATTAAGATGTTTTTTTGACTAATCCGAAGTCAGAATTATAAATGGAAGGCGTTCTTTTTGATTTTGGAGGTAAAGAAATTGGCGGTTGTGAGCAAGGGGTGTGAGGTATATTTATTTGTATTTTATTTGTACTGGTACTTGAACAAAAAGGCGAAGATAATGATGTTGAACAAGAGAAGCAAGTCTAATTACAGCTGAACTTTGGATGGGTGGTCGGCCTCAGGGGTGTTAGCTAATCGATTTCGGGTAGCAACCGAGAAATGCATTTTCATAAAGTATCGCTTTGTATATTAATTAAAACAAAAAGTAAAAAGCCTATAAATTAAAAGGATAGAGTGTTATTGAAGACCAAAGGGGAAAAGTGCTTGAACTCCTTTCTTATCCTGAATTGGAAACAATTTAAATATATAATAATCTGATCTAAATCTTGAAATTCATTTTTAAATTTTTTTATTTAATCTTTAATATTTTCATATTCTGAATTAATTAATAAATAAAAAATTTTAGTTTTAAATTTGATTAGTTCAATAAATTTAGATTAGTTCTTTTTCATTCTTTCATATCTGAAATTGAACAAAGGAAAGCGTCCTGTTTTTTTCCTCAAACTCTTCAACATTGCCTTCTTCTCTTTCAATTTATGATTCTTTTGTTTTATATAAATTCCTAATTCATTTTATGATAAATTTACACTGACAACTGGCTTGTATTCATCAAAAAAAAATATTTTGTAATTATAAAATAATTTAATGCAAAAAGGTAATCATTTTTCTATTATTTATAGTAAAAATAAATTGGCGGGAAATGGTCAGTGTCATGAGTTTTTATTAATATTTTATTTTATCATTCAAGAATAAGAAGAAAAAATGTCGGATTTAAAAAATCTAGATGCTTTTGTAGCTGACAGTAACGATGCTTTAGAAATTAAATTAAGTAAGTTTATATTATCCCCTCACCTTATGATTGAACCCTTTTTTTTAACGTATTTAATTAATATTTCAGTAAGAAAACGTTCTGATTTGGAAGATGATTCAATTTCTTTTGGTCCTGAAATGACACATCAAATCTTCGGAGATGGGTTTGTTTTTTATTCAACTAAATATATATTTTAAAGGTGTGGTGATAGGTAAATCCAAATTGTTCATATATCAATAAACAGGTAAAGAAATGAGCGGATAAAAGAATCTCTTTAGAACAAAAAAATGCGACCAACTCTATCCAGTTCAAATCACTCAAATGACAATAGCAATTTCCTTTTGTTTGTAACTGTCAAATTATAGTTATTTTTTTACCCTTAAGGCAACGAGATTATTTGACCAGTTCATTTTTTTATATTCTTCATACCACACCTAATTTATATTATAAATTGTCTTAATACTAATTCCAATTTTTGTTCTTATCTCTTTTAGAGAAAATATTTTTGGTTATAAAAATTTAAAAATTAAACTTTATTATATGGCTGATACTCTACAAACTTATTTAGGAGCAAACTATTCTGATAAGATTAATCTTCCTGGATATATTGTAAGTATATTTAATTAAAATCTTGATCTTGGGAACGAGCTGGTTCAGTCTTAATATTGACCCTTTATGCAAGATGACAGCAGGGTTGTTCACTGGGGGATACAACGGGTGCATACGATTGATTTGGCTCCGAAACAATCATGTTTTTTACATTATTGCTTAGACTAAAAAGATTTTTTGCAGCCATTTTTTTTATAAATACATCAGTATATACTTTATATAAAAGCAATGTCAATGGCACTCTCAATCAATGTCAATGTCAATGCCAATCTGACCGTTGGCAGATACGTTTTGTCACTCTCCTTTATTTTGTCAAATGGAAATCTTTCGTACAGGCTTTTAAACGTATTTGAAACCAGTAAAATTATTTAAGTGAGGTTTCACTAGGTGACAATAGCTCAATTGTTAAACTCCTACCTTTTACCTAGTGAATCCTCACATATATAAATTAATTTTACTTATAAATATGCTTCACGTAAAACCTACACCACTTTGTTTCCAAACTATCTTTGAAATCATTTTGCGCATGCATTCTTTATTAGACTTACAACGTATCAAAATAGTTAATGAAAATTAAATTTATTTTCAGTGCGATGATTTTTTAACACCTCTCTCAAAAAGAATCCCGTCTGGGTATTCTACAAATTTAGATGAATTCTCCAAAGTAATTGAAGAAAATAATAAAAATGACTTCACCCCACATGGAGTAATGATTAACTCTTTCGATATAAAAGGTATTTTTTTATAAGATAATCAATTATTTAAATAGAGTTTATAGCTCATACATAAATATAAATACTTTTATTTTCTGAACATATTATATTACTATTTTTATCAGTGAATTTCTTAGAACAGCTGTTCTCCAACTATTGTCCTCGTATACCATTACGAATCATGTAGTGGTGGTACATTCGACGCTACGAGAGCTTCATGTACTCGAGAGTGGAGCCTTGAGCTTAGTCAACCAAACAAATATTTTTAAAATGAATAAATTATCTTTTTTTTTAATGTAACTGAAGGGAAAAAGCTACTTTTAAACTTCCGATTACTAATCGTTTTGGTTGCCTAAGTTCAAGGCTCAAGACTCCACTCCCGAGCCACTTGTGGCGCCGACTGTACTCAAGCTTAAATGATTATTAATCTTTAATAAAATCTGAACCTTTAAATATAGATTAGATTTGAGGCAATATTGCCAAAATGTTCAGCCTCAGTCTAGATCTGTCAATTGTACGTGATGGATTCGTTATTCACAAAAGAGGTATAGTCGACGCCACAAGTGCTCGAGAGTGGAGTGTAGCTTTAGTCAACTGAATCAATATTTTAAAAAAATAAATCATTTTTTTAAATGGAACTGAAGAGAAAAATCTACTTTGTGTAAGACAAAACTTTTTGGTTGCCTAAGCTCAAGGCTCCCAAGCTCCACTCCCAAGCACATCAGGCACTTGTGGTGCCAACTATACGCAATAAAAAAGTTTGAGGACCTCTCTCTTACAGAAAGAGAAAAGACAGTTTCGACTTGAAGTACAGCGATAAAAAAATAAATATTTTTTTCCCCCTGTTAGATAAAATATTTTTTAATTTCACCTATCCCTTCTACTGCCAGTAATAATAATCCAGCTTTCAATAACTAATTGTTTATTTTGTTTTTGGTAGATGCTAAGAACAGGACAAGAAAATTTGAAGTCTATCATGTCGATATGACAACTCCGGGATTTTTAAATTATCATGAAAAACTACAAACTTTCATTTTATTTTATATTGATGCTGCAAGCTTTATCGATGTTGATGATGATCGTTGGACTTTCTTTTTAATGTAAGTCATTTTACGAAATATAGTATAAAAAGATAAACATTAATTGACTCATGCATGTAGTAAGAGTGTTCCGTCCATAAGCTAATCATATACAGTATGTGATAGTCCATGTGTGCGAATGCTTTAAAATAATAAAAATTTAAATCAAATGAAATTTTATTTTAAGATATGAAAAAGATCAAGAAGATGGCTGCACCAAGTCTAAATATTCAATTGTGGGATATACAACTGTATATCAATATTACGCTTATCCAGATAATATTCGTCCACGGATTAGTCAGATGTTAATATTACCACCATTTCAAAAACAAGGATTGGGCGTTAAATTTTTAAATACCATCTATGATTATTATCGATTGGAACTTGCTAACACCGTTATTGATATCACAGGTATTTATATAATTATAGCTTATTTGTTATAATAATTCACTTAACAGCAAAAAAGTAACTTCTGAAGAAAAAAATTGAAATTTTTAATACTTTTTTTTTTTTAAGCTGCTTATCTGAGTAAACTTATATTTTTAATACTTAGATAAGATTTAAATAAAAATTTGGATATTATTAAATAATGAATATTTTAATGTACACTTTGGAAAGGGATATTTCCTGATACTCTAAATACTGTATTGCAATTTATTCATGTTTTTTTTTTTACTGAGAGTATATATTTGAGAATGGCTCGATGATTGGCGATAGGAAGAAAATAGAAATTTCTTGAATTGAAAGATTTATTGCCAACTTTTTGGTATTCAAGGTATTATAAGTCAGTTGGTAATAATAAAAAAAATCTGGTGTGATTGGTCGCAGAGTTCACAACTTTCTCTTACTTTCGGTAATCGAAGTTGTGTTTTGTGCTTGACACACCAGATTTTTTGTGTCGACATATGAGGCAATCAGCGCCAGAACGGCCTAACCCACATTTCACTTTTTTGACTGAATTTTCTTCTTGTTTTTTTTTTTGCTGGGACGTATCGTTGAGGTTATGGATATGGAGAAAATAAATAGCACACACAGTAATAAAACTTGCTTGCGTCAAACCAGTCACTGAGAAAAACTGTTTTTTGCAAAAAAGGGAATTTAACCAACTATATAAAATACTTACATGTATAGTTTTTCCCTCAGTGCCTTGCAAATTAAAAAGTCCCCCCTAATTGTTGAATAGCTTCTCATACAAAAAAATTTTATCATTAACACACGCTCCACATATGTGTAATTTGATGCACTGAAGATGGATTGCGTAGGCATTCCGAAATATTTGCTGAATAAATTATTTTAATTGTGAAAAGCAACCGCTGGTGTTTATTTTCTCCATATCCATAACCTCATATATTTTTCAGGCCTGGTAGATGATGGTAGATGATTTCCACCGAAACTACTTGATAGCGCAGTAGCCAAGTCTGCAAATAAAGCGAAAAATAATTAAAAAAATGTTTGATTATTGCAAACTGTCCTATAATACCTTGGGTACAAAAAGAGGCAATAAATCTTCCAATTCAAGAATTTATCATTAATTTATTTATCATTAATTATAAACCAATCCACTGAAAAGAAAGTAGAAAATTGAAGTTTATTCTTTTTATTTCGAGGGCATAACAAGTTTTGCATCGTCAGAAACAACTCGTAATCTTAAAATTCTGCTATAATTTTAAAATTACACCATGAGCTTATTAAACTTTTGAAATACCCGTAGTAGTCTGGAATTTTTGCTACTAATAAATATTTTATAATTTCACCGTAATGCCAATCCCCTGCTTTTTCCATTCGCATATTTTTTTCTATTAGCATAAACTGAAACAGCCAGCAAAAATAAATAAATATGATTTAAAAATTTATTATTCAAATATGGACCTGTTGCTTTAATTAGTTTCTCACTGATTGTCGCTCACTTTCAAAAATCCTTTTACTTCAAAAATAAATTTTACAAGCAAAATAAGAAAAAAATATGGAATATCATTTATAATAATATTACCATAATTTTACACACCATTAAAAAATATGTTCCGATTTTATTCTACAACGCTTCTAATTTTTTTCTTTTCTTTTCAGTTGAAGATCCTTCTGAACAATTTCAGAGATTACGAGATTATGTTGATGTTTTAAATTGTAAAGATCTACCCTGTTTCAAGCCAGAAGCATTAAAAGAAGGCTTTTCGAAAGAAATGGTCAATGAAATAAATAAGAAATATAAATTAACTAAGGTATTTAAAATGAAAACAAAAATAATAATCCTGAAAGTACTGATATAATATTTTGTTTCCACCTTTTCAGAAACAAATTAGAAGAGTTTATGAAATTATTAAATTAAGTACAGTTGATATGGAAAATAAAGAAGAGTATAAAAAATACCGATTGGAAATCAAAAATAGATTAAACGTTCCATATCAAGTAAGGATTCCTTATACCACTTCTTACGGTTGACATATTTAAACTACATTTATAAATAGGGTTACAAGTACTCTGATGACTTTTTGACTAATGAATAACGACACATTGGGATTACAAAAATTTTTTAGAATTAATCACTGTTTTCTATGATTAGACTTACACCCAATCTTTTTCTCTCGAGTCCTCTCATTTTCCAATCGTGGCTGATTCTGTTCATTCTTGGACTGCTTAGAGGTCTTATTTCAATTGATTTAAGTGGAATACGATTTTCAACGACCTCTATCTTCAGCACAAGCCTGTGGAGTCGTCTCGCTGTATAGATCCTCCAGTAGGGGCTACGTAGCAAGAGGGGGTCTGGGGTCTCTCCCCAGACTGGAGCCCCCCTTCCCCAAAAAATGACCTAATTCTCAAAATTATAAAAAAATTTGCATATTGTATATAAATATAATTAGAACTTTGTTTTTTAGCGGGACTTTACTCTGTTTACAATGAATGTCAGAACAAAATTATAACCCCCTCCCCCTACCGAAAAATAATCCTGGCAACGGCATGTCCTCCTGCACTCTATTAAACCGGTTTCTTCATACTTTCTGTATCAGTATCTTGCTCAGGACATTTCATTCAAAAACTAGGAATCTATACACTCTTTCAGCTAATTAATCCATGTGAGACTTAGAAAACCACTGGTGTGTTAAAGTCTTATAAATTCGAAACTTGAAATCCACGGAAAGACTGCGGGATTTCATTAATTGCCATAATATCGACTTGATACCTGCAGGCGCGCAACTCAATCTCTTTTGAGTCATCTTCGGAAAATAAACAATGAAATTTGAATGCCTCTATTTTTTATTTCTTCTAACTTATAGGGGCTGATGTCTCTATGTTATAGACGGAGGATCTCGCTTTTAGTCCAAATATAAAATTTAACAAATATTGAATTTTCTTGACTTCTACAAAATCATTTCGATTCACTTCTAAAATTCAAACATTAATGGAATAGAATATAATTTATTTAAAGCTAGAGCTTAAAAGCCCTTAAAATAACTTACACTTTTTTTTTCATCTCTCACTTTTTATTTGATTATGAGGATATAGAAGATTATATAGCTTACTAAATGAATTTGAAGTTAACTTGTATTAAGGTTCATTCATTCAGATGAAATGAATGAATTTCAATAAAAAAATTGTTTTTTTATTTTTCAGGAAATTTAACCATGGCGACTGGTTTGCGCAAAATTCTCAGTTTCTGTTAATATTTGAGACCATCATCAAAATTAAGATACTTTTTAAAGAATACAAAGATTAACAAACTGAGACTTTTGCGCAAACCAGTCGTCAGATTAAATTTCTTGAAAAATAAAAAATTAAAAAAAAAATTTTTTTTTCATTTATCTCACTTTTTATTTTTACATAAATTTATATTTTTAGACTTTCATTTTCAACCAAACCCAAAAATTTTCATTTTCCATTTAAAAACAATGAATAATCCAATAAAACCATGACTTTATGCCCTCACTGTACATAGCAATATAGTTTACAAGTAATTCACATAAAAACATTAGTATTATCGCTCTAATAATAGACCTTGCAAGCTTCAATCCCATAATAATACAATCGAGTTAAAGTAGCCCAGACAAGGCCGGAATTATCTGAAAGTGGAGAGGCCCAATCCACCCAGACTTTTCCTGGGAAGGGCATTCCTTTTAGGGAAGTCCTATAATTAGGTACGGTCTGATCCTAGACCCTAATTAATTCTCCCCTTTGGACAAGACAAATTGAATGACATTTAATTTCTGGTGTTCCATTATGTCAAATGATTTTAAGAATAATAATTTATTTATATTTTTTTGCAGAGAGAAGCTACATATGTACATAAGCTTTTAAAGGTTTTTAAATTACAAGAAGTTAGAGCTTTAAATCCAATGCTTTCCCAAGAACAACGATTACAAAAATTGGAAAAAGAATATAGAGAAATTGAATCACAATATAAACATGTATTAAAACGTCTTGAATTATAATCTTTTTATAAGAATTTAGTTATTTTCATTTAAATATTTTGTTTAAAAGACTTTTCTACAATAAAGAAACTGGGGGAAGATGCCTGTTTCTCGATATCACGAATGGATGTCCATTTTTTTAAGTGATTATCACAAAGAATGGAATATATTATACGGAACAACAGACATCTTTCCGATTATGACCGCCATTTTTGATAACTTTTTTACTTAATTATTAACTTTATCATTTATATTTTTTACTGCCATTGTCATTTTATTCTGTAAAAAAAAATTTCATTAATAGGAGTTGAATAAAAATATTTAATTGAAATGTTAAATTTTGTTTAAAATAAAAAAAAAGGTTTTCTTCTTTTTTATCCATAATAAAATTCATTTCCTCAATCCCTAAATGATTATTTTCTTGTATTAGAAATATAGCTATATATTAGGTATATCAACAGAGAAACAAAAAAAAATTGGGGGGTATCCAGAGAGGCAGATGCCATTGTCGTGGGGCACTTGCCCCCCCCCCCCCCCGTAACGCCTTCACTCGAGGCCTGACAGCAAAAGCCTCCAAGAAAGGAAATTCTGGTAGGTGGCCTTGAAAAACCAGCATGTGGAACGTCGATAAATAAATAAAAGGCAGAAATCAACGAATTAGTAGGCCTAAACAATTATAAAAAAAGAAGTTATTTTCTCTTTTTAAGAGATATTTTAATAAAAGGTTTTTGTATTTATATTGTTTGATTTTTTTTATTCATTTCATTTCTTAGGAATTTGATAATCCATATAAGAAACAGTGAATAAAAGCCGTATTAAAAAAGTTTCACTTTAAAAATTTTATTTTATTGCACATATGAGATATATCATTTTTTAATATGTTACCTACAACTGTCTTTTCATTTGTAAGTATATTTATTATTTTCTTTAATTAATTAATATCAGATAATTAAAAGGTAAGAGAAAGTTCTATGCTGTGCGACCAGTCAAACCAGATTTTTTTTCTTTTCAATTAATGCGTTGGATTATTTGACCAATAGCAGAGGAGCATTGATGTCACGTGACACTATTGTTTCGTTTGTTCCACACTAGTTGCCGGCGTCGCCACCTTTAGTACGAGCTCCACAGTCAGTGAACAACAGGTGAAGAAGCTACGAAAAGAAATCCTCTCCGCTCCCGCCTGATTAACAAGCACCCAAGGATGCATTCTCGACAACTGATCCACGATGTCTTTTCTCCACGATTATTTCCATTTTAAAAACACCGACCTCCATCCTTATCTTCACTTTCCTAGGTATTTATTTTCCTTTTTAATCCTTTACATTTTTATTACATAAATCGTAAAAAGACGACTCTTAAGAATTAAATATAAAATGAAAATTATTTTATTATTAATTATTTTGAATATGCTTTTTCGTTTTATAAGTATTCTCATCTGTATCCAAAATAAAAAAATAATATCAAATTAAAAAGATAATTTAACATGAGTGTGAGTAAATAGATATTTTTTTCATCAAAATTAATCGAGATGCTTCTAGAATCCTCTGCATATGAGAGTGTGGGGATAAGAGTAACTATGGTGTTTTCGTTCTCTTTCTCGGTGCAAAAGTAGCGCTCTACTTTATCTCTTTCTCGGCCATTCATGTGTTGTTGGTTGAGTGTCGTTCGATTTGTTCATCTTCAGAGATTTATATTTGTTTTCTATTATTAGATTTATTTTTATTCGTTTTTAGAAGTCTAGTTAATTTTATATTTTAAACAATATTAGGTGAGATTTTTTAATTTATTATTCTTATTTTATTTTTAATGCCTTATTACATCTAAAAAAATTTCTATATTTCTCCTAAATTTTTATGGATTCAAATAGGATTGAATTATATAAATTAAAAACCTATAATTATTTATGATCCCATAAGTACTTATATTATAAAATCTGGTGTGATTGACCGCACGGCACACAATTTTCTCTTACTTTTGGTAATAGAAACGCCATCGTTATAATAAACAAACAAAATATTTCAATTTTACTCAAAAGTCGAAAATCGAAACGAAACTTAACGACTACGGGAACTTAGTTAGGGCCAATCCAGTCAAGGGCGGATACAAGGGGGCTATTTAAAAAAGGGTTTCGAATTTTGGGGAAAAGATGAATTGAAGGGAGCGAATTTTGAGAAAATTTCCCATGTTTATATTAAATTTTACATGTTAAATTCTAATGTACAGTGAGGGACAATATTAAGTCCCACCCATGTGTTTTCTACTTGTGATTATTTCATTTTTTTTTATATATATATTTGTTAATAGAAACTTTCATGGTTCAAACCTAGAAAATTTCCAATAAAGATTTTCATTTTCTTTTATAAAAATAATATAGAGGTGAAATAATCAGTAGCGTAACTAGGTGGGGGGCGAAGGGGGGACGCTCGCCCCCTTCGCCCCAGGCGCATCAAGCCTTTGGCGCTCCGACATAGACTCCCTAAGGCATCTAAAATATAGCCCAGGGACGGTGATTTTATCATATTCTTTCCATAGATTGTCCAAAACACGGATAGTTTTCTTTTAAATTATATTACAACTTAAAAAACGACGCACTTGTTGAGCTTCGCCCCCTCCGCCCTCAAAGGCTAGTAACGCCGCTGCTACTCAGCCAGATATTTTTAGATATTTTTCAAAATAATCATCATATTTATCTT
>JAKCPI010027921.1:0-11813 GCA_023213315.1 Euborellia annulipes | reverse complement strand
TTTTTAGATAGATTTTTTAGAGGTCTTTAAAAAGTATATCAGTAAAGCTTTTTTCGAAAATGCTTGAAGCACACTTAATAAGATAAAATATTTTTTCAGTTTTTTTTTCGAATTTCTCAAAAATGCACTGGAACAGTTTTGACTTAAATTCATAAATCAACTATTTTTTTGATGCTCTTTAAAATGTATATTCTCATTTTGCTCTCAAAATTATTTGAAGCATACTTTATTCTTGTACTTTATAGGAAAGATAAGGAAAATGGTTGCCAGCATTCCTAAGTCAGCGTCTATGATACGCAAGTGTTCAAGTTTGGAACAAAAGTACTGATATTCTCCATATGACACACAAAAAATTTGGTGTGATCGCACGGTACCTCTTAACTTCGGTAACCGAAAGTTGTGCGGTGTACGTTAAGTCACACCAAATTTTTTGCTGGAAGAGACATAGAAACCTCACAGCCCACTTTAGAGGGAAAATTTTTTCACTTTTTCTAAAAAGAATTTCATTTTCCCATAATGGTTCAATTATTCGAAATTTGTTGTTATCGGTCTGTTTTCAAATCATCAGCGAAATTCTTCACCAAAAAAAACAACAATTTTTCTTAGCAATTCCAATGAATCAAACAAAAAGTTTCTCCTATATTTTGGATTAACCAATTTCCGGGGGCTGGCATGAAGGGGGCAGAACCTTTCTCAAATCGTGCCGAGATTTATTGAGTGGCGGCACTAGAGCCCCCATCTGATAATAGTGGCCCCATTGCCGAGTGTTGAATCAAATAAAGGCTAATTGATGAGTGTATTATGCCCAGGCGGTCACGAGTCGTATTAGAAAATAAATTACGCCCCGTTTAGGCGGATTAACACTCGAAAAAGATACTTGCATTCCGATAAAGGAGTCGATAGGTCTCCTCTCTCGATTTATTTTTATATAAAGAACTCGAAGAAATATAATTTATACTATAAAGATAAAAAGGTGTTTTGATCAATGTTAGATTCAAAGATACCAGAAATATACTGAAGAAAATAATATTGAGAAATTTTTTTCTCTACTTAATTTTTTCTACAATGAAAATATTTAAATATAATTATAATTTTTCTATTCTATATCATATTAATAATTAAAATTTGAAATTAATTTAATTATTTCAACCAAAAGGACATTATTCATAGACTTGGATATCCTCCTTATAGACCTACATTTCCTATGAGATAAATCATAAGAATATACAAAAATAATTATAAAAGTTAGATAGATATGGGAATCAGCCAAAGAATACTAGTTCTGAGATATTTTATAAGATTTTTTTCGATTTTCTCAAAACTAGTTGACTTCATAAATCAATATATACAGTACATATTTATATATTCACCCTAAAAATTAAAAAAAAAATTATTTGAAACCAAGGGCGGATCCAGAGGTGTTTCTCTTGGGGGGGTAATCTGGTGTGACTGGTCTCACAGCACAATTTTTTTTTCTTAATTTCGGTAATTTAAAGGCGCATTCTGCAGAATATAAATTCAAATCAAATTTTTAAGCATTAATTTTTTAAAATTTTGCATTAAAAATAAATTTTTTTTTCGAAAAAAGTATTTATTTCAAATCTCGGGTGGAGGGGTGGTAATTATCCCCTTTACCCCTCCCCCTTGTATCCGCCCTTGTTTGAAACACACTTTTACTTTTTTTTTTAATTGGTCCCCCTCGGCTGCTGAGGAAATTTAGGGTTTTTTAAAACCTTTTCGGCTACTGAGGTCATTTAGGGGTATGATTTTATTATATATATTTTTAAATTACAAAGTATCGATTGCTACGGCGGGAAGTTCCACACGCTGATTTCTCGGGGGTCACCAATCCTGAGTTTTCGCCGCTTGGCATTGCTTAACTGCAACGATTGAGGTGACTGTTACTCTTCTCCGTTGCCAGGCCTCCCGGCCAATTTAGGGTTATATTGTATAGATATATTTTATTTATCAACAAATACCAATAGCAACCAGCGGACGTTCTTTGGGGCCACCCTCCCGAAGTTTCGCCACTCCTGGCATTGCTTTACTGCAACGATCTTGGTGGCTGTTGCTCTAATCCGTTGTCAGTCTAATTGATATTTATTTATTCAAACAACAGAATAAAGATAGGTATAGCCGGGAATCGAACCAACGAATGTGCCAATTTGTACTCAGCATACTTCTGGACCACAGCACCTAAATAGGCTATTTAAATTTAACAAATTGTTAATTAATATCCAATAGTCTTAGGTCCAGGGGAAGGGCATGCTGAGTACAAATTGGCAGAACTGTGATTTTACTCCCGGGGGCTCAATCTTTTTCCGGCTGTTTGAATTAATAATTGCAGCCTCAGAATCTTAAACTACAGTATAATAGGTCTACACACACATACATATTTAGATTCCCTCCACTGCAATATTTATAAATATATCTCATATACAAAATATCTGGTGTGACCGCACATCACGCAACTTCCGATTTCTAAACTTAAGAAAAAAATAAATGTTGTGCGATCAGTCATAACAGATTTTTGATTTTTGTACACTATTTAAAATTTTTTTTTTATCCTTTCATTAAATTCAAAGCTTATTCAAATCTCGTTTAAATGAATAAATTATAAAGAACTTTATTTTCTTTGTTATTTAAACAAATATTAATATAATATAAACAAAGAGGAAGTATCTTTTTGCATTTAAATAATCATATGAAAGCGAAATAAAAAGAAAGAGAAGGGTGCAAAATAAAAGACAGGGATGTCCCGCTCTATATATGTCAATCCTAGTCTCTGACAGATTCTGGCCACATGCTGCAAATGTAAACAGAGGGGGTGGATGGATATAGGCTAGCTTACAAGCTCACTCGCTTTATTATTTAAATTACAGATAAATTGTTTGGATTAAATTTGCAAAATCTATTATTCATCGAAATCAATCAACTTTTAGCTGAAATAAAAATTAATTTTTTATTTAAATGCCCTTCTGTTCTTTGAAGTTAAGGTTCTTTATAAAATTTTTTTGCCTATTTCTTTTTACTTTGTCTTACTCTATATGTATGAAATATATAAAGAGAAAGTAGTAAGGAAGAAAGAAAAGAGCGATTCCAGCTAAGTTTATTTCGTTTATTTATCGCTTCAAGCCAACGTTTCGGTCAGATATACGACCATCATCAGGGCTGAAGCGTGTCAACAAAATTCTTCAAAATGGCAGAAAATATTTCACACAATTGTGCCATTCGTTATTTTGAGGGTTTTCGTTGACACGCTTCAGCCCTGATGTTGGTCGTATATCTGACCGAAACGTCGGCATAAGCGATAAATAAACGAAAATGAACTTAGCTGCAATCGCTTTTTTCTTTCTTCCTTACTACAAGATCTACTCAGCTATCCACCTCACTCTAATAATTAGAAAGTATTGTGATCATGTCAAAAATTCGGAATCGAGATATTGATGGATATACATGTTTTGAGGTCCCCTGAGTCCAAAAAAGTGGGTCCTTCAAATTGGTCTGTCTGTATGTGTGTCTGGGTACAAAATATCTCAGGAACGAAAAGAGCTAGGTGGTTGAAATTTTATATTTTAGTTAGGCATTCTCTCACGGGGGGAAAATAAGTTTTTGAACAAAATTGGTCAAAAAAAACTAGTACTTTACTGATGTATTTTTTCAGTTTTTTTCGATTTTCTCAAAATTCGCTCAAACGATTTTGATTAAAATTCATAAATCAACTATTTTTTAGATGCTCTTTAACAAGTATATCAGTGAAATTTTTTGTGGAAATCGTTTGAAGTACACTTTACTGATGTACTTTTTCAGTTTTTTTCGATTTTCTCAAAATTCGCTCAAACGATTTTGATTAAAATTCATAAATCAACTATTTTTTAGATGCTCTTTAAAAAGTATATAAGTGAAATTTTTCGTGGAAATCGTTTGAAGTACACTTTACTGATGTACTTATTCAGTTTTTTTTTTTCTATTTTTTTAAATTTGCTTTAACGATTTTGATTAAAATTCATAAATCAACTATTTTTAAAAAGTATATCAGTGAAATGCTTCATGGAATTTGTTTGAAGTACACTTTACTGATGTGGAAGCATTCATAGCTGAGCCATCTATGAATCGCGTAGTCAAGTTTGGAACTTTGGTGCTAAGGGCAACTAAATATATCTCGAAACAAAAAACGCCCACAAAAGCATATTAGAAAAAAAAAAAAAATAAAAATATGATGTGACAAGTCACACCAGATTTTTATTTTATTTTTTCAATTTTCTAATATGCTTTTGATTTGATCTTTCGTCCACTCTTATACCCATAGACGTGTTTACCTTGGTTAAAAATTTCCAATTTAAAAAATAAGAAAAAGATTAAGAATGATAGTAGAGTGAAAAGGAGAGAAAAAAAGAAAGAAAAAAAAAAATTAAATTAATATAAATGCCTGCTTGAGCTGTAACATGACAGACAAGCAATGATAGAAGCTGAAGTAGCCCCAACCACATTTCCCAGTAGTCAACGTTAATGTGCTCTAATCTCGGAACGGCTTTTACAGATTAGTGCCGTGTAGTACATTTAAAGACAGCAAGATGGCCGATGGTGGTTTCGGGATTATGCAGATTGTGCAGACACAATAGAACCCGAAAGCATTAGCCTGTCCAAACCGATCACCGACATTGACACACACACACACACCCTACACACACACACACATAATCCCGAATAAAAATTAAAACTTGGATCTTTCGGGAGAGGGGGCCACCTGCCCTCCCAAGGGTGGAAGATGCCTTTCGTTAGCATACTGACCCCATAACCCGGGACAATTACAAATATGAATAAATTAAAATGAATAATCGTTCACATATGTCAATGGAATTGATTAAAAAAAATTTATTATTACATCTAGGCCTACAAATATTGTTTACTTATTTGTATTTTAAAAGGGAAAAAGCTATTATACTATGGCAACGCTATCGCGTTTTACTTTCTCTTACCTCTATTCATGTTAATATATATAGAGAGAAAGTAATTATTGGATTCATGTCAAAAATTCGATGTCGAGATTTTGATGGATATACACAAATTTAGGTCCCCTGTATCCAAAAAAGTGGTTTTTGCAACATGGTCTGTCTGTGTCTGTGAGCAAAATATCTCAAGAACGAAAAGAGGTAGGAGATTGAAATTTTATATTTAAGTTAGGCACCCCTCTGGCACGTGACACGAAACTTTTGAACAAAATCGGCCAAAGAGTACTAGTACTTCACTGATGTACTTTTTCAGTTTTTTCGATTTTCTCAAAATTCGCTCTAGCGATTTTGATTAAAATTCAAAAATTAATTATTTTTTAGACGCTCTTTCAAATGAGTGATGATCATTCTTGTACCATGAGTCATGTCAACTGACCAATGTTCGCACCTATGTCAGGAGCCCCTCTAAGGCAAATAATGATGAAGGCAGGAACAATCGGCCGAAACGTCGACATTGTTATTCAATAAAGAAAATTAAAGAAAATCTTTTTCTATTTTGCTTTGGCTACCATTAACTCTTCATTATAAAATAAATATACCTATTTTGTGATCAATCTGGCGGGCCGCAAAGATGATCAAGCATGTGGCCCTCGGGTTGCCCATCTTTGACAACTAAATCCTAGATTTTTTTGGTTTTACATGGCGAAAACAAGATTTAGCTCTGGGAGGGCAAAAAATTGATCAGATGGATTTTTTTTTTGTTTTTTCGGCATCTTAGGCCTTATAATAATTTTTTCAATAATATTGGTTAATTCAGTAACATACCACTTAGTATTTTTGATTATTTTCACCTAATGTTTTTACTAGGGACAGCGTTTTCTAGTTTAAATTTAGCCAAATCTCTGATTACCATAGAGACATATTTTTCTCTCTCCTTGAGAAGGGGGCGGTTGACCTCTCTAGAACACTGAATTAACAATTAATATCATTGAGAAATTATTTTATAAAATAAAGAAGAAATGGTCGAAAAAAAATTTAACTGACCAAGTAGAACAATTTTATCATTTCTGAATATTTATTTAGTTTAGCTATAACAGAGGATGTGGTCTATTTATTAAATAAAAAAATTATAATAAATAAAATGAAAATTATTATGTATTTAGATTAGACAAAATACGTATTAGATTTTCCATTCTCTTATTTGGAGTAACGCAGCATTCAAACTGGTGAATTATTCTATAAATTTTTTTCTAATCTCCTTTATTTTCTTATCAACTTAATAATATTCAGATTCATTAATTTATAAATTCCAAAACTAATTCATTTGACAATCTTATTTATATTAAAAAAAAAAAAAAAAATAGATAGTTGCTTAAAAAAGGACTCGTCTAAGTTATTTGGACGCGAAGGCCTTTTGACAGGCAGCTCTGACAGGCTCCAAGTCCATCGCCGATATTTATTTCCATAAAGTATTTATGTTGATGCTTTGGGTTGATGTTAATGTTGATGATGATGATGCGATGACCGGGAATGTGTATATGTATTAAGCCGAATTCTTTTCAACACCCTCTCTAGGACTAAACAGGGCAAAAGGTTCCCTTCTATTTCGAAGAGATAGTGAATCTTTTTTTTAACTTTTGAAAGATGACGAGAATGGCCAATGTGGCTTTCCATCTTAAAATTCTTTTGAAAGTGAATATAAAAAATTATTTAACATTTTTTTTTATTTATTCATCTCGCAAGAAATTGAATATATAAATTTTTGAACTTGTCATATACATAGGCGTAGCCAGAAATTTTTTATGGGGGGGGGGGGGTTTAAAACTGGATTTACGCCCTCCCCTCCGTAACGAGGCAGTGTAAGAAGTCTAATGAAATAAATCAATTTTCAAAGTACGGTATATTTATAAAATTTGTTACAGGAAATACGGGACACTTCGGAATTTTGAAATTTTATTTATATCAATAATTTAATTTTTTTATTATTTATTTTCTTGGAATGGAAGATTTATTGCATTTATTTTTAACCAAGGTATTATAGGTCAAGTTTTTTTTTTTAAGCTAGCGCAAATTATTAAATTTTTTAAATTATCTAGTCAAGGCTTGGGTCCCATGGGGGGAGGGGGAATTGAACCCGTGGGTACGCCTATGGTCATTGATGATTATATTGCCAGGTTTCATATTTTAAAAATACTATATTTATTTTGAATCTGTAAAAAAGTTTCGAAATTAGTTACAACTTTTGCAAACAGATGGCACTGTACGCGCAGTTCCTCACTGAGTGTCTATAAAGAGGCCTCAAATTAGCAGAGCAATCAGTCTTGGGACAATTCGAATGTTAAAGGATTCTGGTGTTACAAAGGAAGCTGGTGCAGTTATGTATTCCATGAAACAACTTTTTTGTAAGTTATTAAAACCCTGTACTGCGACTTGTGATAACATTTGTTACTAATAATATATAAGGCTATATTAGATTTTTATAGCTTTCAAAATTAATATATTTTTTATTTTCCCATTATAATTTTCCTTTGCTGGACATTCTGTATTTTTTTCCTTACAAATTCTTATTCCTTCAAATTCCATAATTGTCTAAGAATATTTTACAAAAAAAATATGGTTTCTAAGAAATATTTCAAAATACATAGTAATAATAGAAGATCAGATGTAATGAATTATATTTGAAACTGATATATGAATGTAAAATTTTTCAAAAGAAATTTTATGATAAACTGTCCATTCTTATACCTTTATGATTTCTATCTATAGAAGATGGATTTTTGAAAGATGGGTTAACGATGATAACATTGTGAGAGAGTGTGAGGCCTCTCTCTCTCTTAAAGAGAGTCCCGAGTTCTACGTTTAAGAGAACTCAACTCTCCTGCTACTTGATGTTGGAGAGATGCCCGAGGAGAATGAGTCAAAAACACATCTACCCGTGTATCGGTGAGAGGTATTTTTTTTGTCGTTGTTGTCGTTTTATCGGAAGAGAGATCAGAAAGACAAGCATGCCACCCTTGTCGCGGATTAGGCATACCATGTCACTTTTGTACTCGGGTGAAAATCGAAACGTCATCGTCGAAATTACAGCCCAAACGCTCTGCAAACTCACAAATCAACAGACAAGTTTTTTTTTTCTTTTTTGAGTTAAAGGGGTTCAAGAGCGACGTCTAAACGTACTTTTAAAAAAACTAGACTATTATAAGGAATTTTTCAATGCGGTTTTTTTTTAAATGAATTAAATTCATAAGAGATTATTGGGACATCGAGCTATAATTTTTTTAATGACTTATTAAAAAATTATCGTAATTAATTTTTTTGTTATCAAGCAAATACAAAAAAAAAAAAAACAATCCTGTCCCAATAATCTTTAATTTTTTTTAAATTTAAAAATGAATTTATTGTTATTATTAATCACATATTAATTAAGAAATTTTTAAAATAAGCTCTAGATTTATTTAAAAATCAACTGTCAAATTAGTTCAGCATTCTTGCAATAGATGGCAGGCTAGTCTAACAGCCGATATAGTATTAGCCTATATTTTTAGCTAATAAATTTTTCACATCTCTCATTTATACAAAGATTCTATCAATTTATTCATATTTTATTATATTAATTATATATATACAATACAAAAAAAAAATTTCAAATTTATATATTATGAAAAGTTTAATATAAATAATAAATAATGATATTATTATATTTAAAAAGTTAAACATTAAAATGTAGGCCTCCTCCCACGAGAAAAAATATAAATTTACATAAAATTCTTTGTTTATTTTACTTAGCACTTGCTTTACTATTTTTATTTATTTATTTTATTTTTTGAAGAGTTGCACATTTTTTTTTTAAATAGTCTAATTGAAATAGGTTTTCAATTCAAATTCATTTTTTTTTTTTCAAGAGACCTAGATGTCTTTTAGTTTTAATTTTTGATTACTACACAGCAATAAAATATTTCGAATTTTCTTAATTTATGGAACAAAGATAGTATTTTAGTTAGGCTGTTTATGTACTGAGCACATTTTTGATCTTTTGACTTGAAAATCAAATGGAATGTTGAGGAATCAAAAGTGGGGACCTTTGACCGGCAAGTGCCTCCTGCCAAGACCTATACAGCTGACATACACACACACACACACACACACAATACACCAAACGAACCATATTTTGAGGGCCTATCCCTCCTTTTTTGCCTACCTGGCACCTGTCATCGGTTTCAAACCCGCATTGACTCAAATCGAGTTTTTTTTTCCATTTTTTTTCTTCCTCTTAATAATTCAAAAACATATAGAGACATTAAAAAATAACATTTTCTAATTATTTAATATTTAAAAAAAATGCGGGCTTGCATTAAGCTCATTTCAGTTTTTATATATCATTCTCATTATCATTAAGAACGATAATATATTCCGAAACATTAAAAAAAAAAAATTTATATGTGGGCCTTGCTACTAAAAGGATCAAATTTCTTATGGTTTTGGAAATATTCAAGGCGCCCATTGATGGCTTAATTAAAGGTAGCGGAAACTCTTAAAAAGATAATAAATTTTTAGTCTGCCTGTGTGCTTGTTATCACTATGCTAACAATCTATTTATTATTTTTATGTGAAATGAATTTAGGTTAAATGTAATAATTTTTTGTTTAGCTAAAAACGAAGAAAAAATCTGGTGTGACTGGTCGCACAGAACACAACTTTCTCTTACCTTCGGTAATCGAAAGTTGTGTTCTGTGCTTGTCACACCAGATTTTTTGTGTCGACACATAATTAGTTTCCGACAGTACGGTACATTCAAGATGTAAAATTTAAAGTATGGAAAATATTTATATTTTGTTACCATGGCGACCATTTCTCCTATCTTTTCTATGGAATACAGGAGTAAAGTGGTCTTCAGAAGATTTCAATGGCAAAATGAGAATATACATTTTAAAGAGCATCTAAAAAATAATTGATTTTTGAATTTTAATCAAAATCGTTGGAACAAACTTTGAGAAAATCGAAAAAAACTGAAAAAGTGCATCAGTAAAGTACTAGTACTCTTTGGTCGATTTTGTTCAAAAGCTTCGTGTCACGTCCCATGGGGGTGCCTAACTTAAATAGAAAATTCAACTTCCTAGCTCTTTTCGTTCTTGAGATATTTTGTTCACAGACACACACACACACACACACACACACACCCCCCGACCATACTTTCTCTCTCTATATATTAACATATATAGAGGTAAGAGAAAGTAAAAACAATACAAACTCAATACAAAAACAAAACAAAATGAATACAATATTTACTTAACTCTAAAAATTTGGGGTGATTGATCGCGTAGCATATAACTTTCTCTTACCTTCGGCAATTGAAAGATTGTGTTCTGTTTAACTTGAAATGGCTGTAGAAATCCATAGGCCTTTGCAGCCAGGAATTAAATAAAAAAATCTTTTATTCTGCCTGATAAATTGATATTAAATGCCAAGCAAGCGAGCTTAGATTTATAAATTTCTTAGCTTCTCCAATAAGTTTTCAAATTAAATAAAAAGGGATGTGGTCTAAATGGCCTCCGATGCCAAAAATATCTTAAATCGAATTAAAATAATTCTAATATATCGGTGGAAACTAAATATATGTTGACACCGAAAATCTGGTGTGACAAGCACAGAATACAACGACCAGGATCCGAAACAACCAGGAAAT
This sequence comes from Euborellia annulipes, assembly GCA_023213315.1. Taxonomy (NCBI): domain Eukaryota; kingdom Metazoa; phylum Arthropoda; class Insecta; order Dermaptera; family Anisolabididae; genus Euborellia; species Euborellia annulipes. Next base: position 1,178 of record JAKCPI010027921.1, on the reverse strand, counting down.
TAAATAAAAAATCTCTTATTTAAATTTTTATTCGCCGACGTTGATGAAGGTCATTATTGGCGACCGAAACGTGGACGAATAAAAAATTAAATAAAAGATTTTTTTATTTAATTTCCTGATTACAAAGTCATTCGTATCCGTGGTTCTGTTCTGTGCTTGTCACACCAGATCTTTTTGTGTCAACAACCGCCTGTCTTTTCGGCATCGGAGGCCATTTAGACCCCATCTCTTTTTATTTAATGTGAAAACTGATTGGAGAAGTTAAGAAATTTAAAAATTTAAGCTCGCTTGGCATTTAATATCAATTTATCAGGCAGAATAAAGAAGTTTCTCTTCTTGATAAGTAGTGTTTCCGAATTAAACAAAAAAAAAAAAATTTTTTTGAAGGACCCGTTTGACTGATCGATCATACAAAACGTCAATACAGCCATTAGATTCTCCAAAGAATGTTTGAGTCCGTGTCTTTCAATCTCCAGATGGTTCCGAGAGTTTTCTGTTTATATTGTACCTTTTTTTTCGCTGAATTGATTATTTATTCATTTTCTATAGAAATGATTTTAAATAATTAAGTTTTTTTTTGTTTCCAATTTGTCCCATAAAATCATTATCAAAATAAAGTCATTAAATATTAATATTTGTGTGAAACATTCTTTAGAATATATAAATTTTAAATGAGACAAAAAAAATTCAGAAATTACATTCTAAATTATATTTTTAAGAATAATAATATTAAATGAATTAGTAATTAAATTTTAATTTTTCTAAATTATTTGTCCAGTCAAAAGAGCTATTTAATGACGCACTTTAAAATAAAAGATTCTTATGCAAAACAGGCCTTAATCTTACACCATTAGGAGCACATGTGGCTGAATGTCCTTAATTGTCCTGACCAATGATGCAAGTAATTACCACCACGTATCCCATCTTGAATACCAAACAATAGAGGGCCTACCGACCTAAAGGAGCTTCTATCCCAAGTTACGTCAATATCACTCTTATTATAGACCTAATACTTACATGTATTAATCAAGAAAAGAAATAAGATCTTATTTAGTAAATGTGCTTTTTACTTTCTCTTAACTATAGGACTATATGTAATAATTTATATAGTGAGAAAGTATAGCAATCATGTCAAAAATTTGAAGTGGGGATATTTTGATGGAAATACATATTTTGAG
>JAKCPI010027920.1:0-28730 GCA_023213315.1 Euborellia annulipes | reverse complement strand
CAGGTATTGTATAGAGATCAAAAGCTATGGATATATAAGGAGAGGGGATTGATTGGAATTTTATAAATCAGGTTAAGTAATTTTGATTATTTTATGAATCTTTTCCAAGGAGCTCTAAATCAAAATTTTTCACTTAGTTAGAAATGGTAATAAAATGTACTCTCTATATAAATCTTATTAATTAATTAAATTAATTAACTAAAGCCGGAGCAGGAAAAAAATTAATAGGTTTATTTAAGAAAAATAATTTTCTCAAGACATATATATTATCTCTCTCAAAGAACCTAGGACAGGCTTTTGTTAAAATGTTAGTAATAATAATAAATTTAAATTAAATATGTAATAAAATTTAAAAAAATTTCAAGATCTTTAGATATATAATAAATCCTCAATGAGTGATAATTAATTTAATTACAAAGATTAGATAAATCGAAAAAGCTTTTAGTAGTTTGACAATATGTTCAATTTAACACGTTTGTTAACATTTATAAAACATCACATAGTAAATTGTTAATGATTCGTTTGGAAATCTATAGTAAAAATAGGGGAGTGAAATTAACGACAAATTTTTTATTAAAATCCTGTTAGTTGTTACATGTGCATTTTCTTTAGTGAGAATTATTTAGGCAGAAATCGTTAATTATTGTTACTATTAAATATTGATTAATTTAATAGAGATATAAATTATTCAATATCTCCTAAATATTGGTGACCAACCTTTATTTAAAAAAAAAATTACCCTAAAAATCAAAATAAAATCAATGTTAAAAATCGATTAAATAACAATAGCTAGTATAGTTGATAAAAATATATATTTTTTTTTTATTTAACGAGAAAAAAATCTAAAGAATTTTATTTTCCCTCATTAGGGATGGTTTTATTTCCGTTTATTATTTAGTAGGTATATATTTTGATGTTAATCAAAGACGGCAATCGGTTAACTATAAAAACAACTCAGCGGTAGCAGGGTTAATGAAATTATCGCAACCTAATGGATATTGAATATTTGATTAAGAAAAAAAAAAAAAGAATTTTAATTTTAAATTCGCGTTAAAAAAAAAAAACCAGTTGGTTCATAAACAATCCGTTCTTAGTTGTAGTTTTAAATTTTATAATTATTGTTGAAGTCTTAAAATGATTAATTGCGCTGAAAAGCCTAGCAATGTATAGAAGCAAATATGTTGCACAATATTATTGTAACATACAAATTAATGGTCTGATAAGATCTTAAGGCAGGGGAAGGGGGGAGAATCCCGTATTTGATTGGCTAATTAATCTAAGTTTTACCTCCCGCCATTTTAGGTCTGAGTTCGTCCAATTGAATAAAGTCTCGGCTTATCCCCCAGCCTTCCTATTGGCCTAGTGCTCGTATCTGACACCCAATCTGAGGGGTGAAAATGTATGTGCAGACGGGCCCCCGCCGCACACCACGCACTATACCATAAAGAATAATTAATTTTTCATTTGTTCGAATAGGAGTTATGAGCAAATTTAAAGATGGCCGCCCGCCGCCGGTCGCCGCCTGAGACAATTTGCTGAATTGAAACGGCCGGCTTATTTTGCAAAACGGATTCATTCCCGTTGATAAACACGAATCCCGAGGGATTATTAAACAACTCATAACACGGATTGTTTTATTTACTAAACACAGACATACAGGGGGAGTTTGCAATTTGTGGCTATGTTTTGACGAAAATTCAAATTCATCAACTTCCCTTTTTTGTTTTATCGCAATTAACTTAAAGCCTTTTAATAGAATAGAAAGCTAAAGGTTACTTTTTCTTGAATAATCAAAGTAAATTTAACGCTAAAAATAATCTTTAATAAAAACTTTTCTTTTTTTTTTTGTTTAAAATTGAATAAATTATAATACATTAAAATCTGATGTAATTTAGTAAAAAATAAATAATTTTGAACTTATGAAATACACATTTTAATTTTTTTTTAATTTTATGATTAATTTTTTAAATGTATTTAATAATTTTAATGAAACTTTTCTAGTTAAGTACAAATAGACCAATAAGTAATATTTAATTTCCAAAACAAAATAAAATTTTCGAAAGCGACCAGAAGAAAATGTGTGTGTGTCCTAGAGGGTGGGCATGTATATATGTGTGTCCCTAAAAGTTAACTATGCAGACCTGCTGCGAGCGTGTACATCCCTCGATCATTTTTATTCATTTTTACTCGGGAACTAATAAAATTTTATAATTAAAATAAAATAATAATTAAAAATAAACACTAGGATTAGTTTAAAAAAAAAGTTTTATTTGGTTTATGTACATTTCGATGTTAAAATATCATCATCAGAACCTTTATTAATAAACTTTGTAAAGGTTCTGATGAAGAAGTTTTTAACATCATCAACAATGTACATTAAACCAAATAAAACTCTATTTTTAAACTAAACCTAGGGTTTACTTTTAATTATTATTAAATTATTTTTGAAATTTTGAAAAATGTTTAAACTTACAAATTGTTAATGAATTCTTTAGAATATATAAAATTTTATATATTTTTGAATGTCTACTTTCGGATTATACAAATTTCCAGCATTCTCTCAGTGTATGCTTTTTCTCACTAACTAAAATAAAAAAAAATTTTTCTTCTCTTGATTGATAGGTAAAGAATTCATTACTAAAAGGGTTGAATAGGAATTTATTAATACGGGTAGTATTTTAAAGGCAAAAAAAAAAATAAAGAAATTATTTCCTTGGATAAAAATTTTTTTTTTCTTCTTTCAATTAAATTTAATTAAAACTTAATAAAAAAAAAAAACTAAGTAGAAATAAATGAGTATTCGTTAAAAATAAGATTGGAATAAGGTATAATTTAATCTTGCGATAGTGGAAATTTATAGAAAAGTATCGCAGCGTATAATTAAAATGAACTAATTATTGAGATTTATCGCAATTTAAGTGAATTAATTTTCGAGATCAGAGATTTATCTATTCACCGGAACCCATGCTAATATTTATATATAAAAGTATCAATATATCTTCTATGGGAAGATATATTCCGAACTTGAAAATGGGATGCTATATTTCAAGAATCCGGACTTTTATTATTAATTTTACTTTGATAGATAAGCAATTAATCAAACGTAATTGAAATTCTTCTCTGCCATTTAACAACCGAAGATTTTTTAATTGTAAAAATTTTTTTTTTATTCTTCTTGGTATTTCCAACGTTAATATGTATATATTTCCATATATTTCCTCTTTATTTTTTTTATTTGTACATTTTTTCCTTTAAAATTAAATAATGAAAATAAATTTACATTTTTCTATTTTATTTCCCTTCTTTTTTTTTTTTTTTTTCAACCCTTTCTCGTTGTCGTATGAAAAGGCTTAGTAAAAGCAATAATTCAATTTTTTTTTTACAGCATGCTATCTATTTTAATTAAAATGTGTTGTGTGTATTGCTTGAATTTTTTTTCATAAAATATAAGTTTATTATATCTATCTACATATATAATTCATTATATATATATAAAAAAAATGAAAGAATGAAATAATATATTAGAAAAAGATTTCCATATATCAATAAATTATTCAGAAAAATATACTAATAAATTTTTGTTTAACTAAGTGAAAAAAGGCAGCCACATTTGTGTTTACATATTGGATTAATTAAAAGGCGGATGTTCGTTTGAAAATTCACGATAAGAAAAAAAATATAAATCGCCTCCCTCCCTCCCTCTTCTTCTTCTTCCACCGATGTGGTACTCACACATTTGTAAATACACAGGAAATTAAATTTATTTATTTCAAATTAATTACAACAAACACCATTTAAAAACTTGTTAATTGTTCAACTAATTACACATCCTTAGCTATTTGATTAGATTACGGGGCGGATTTTCGGTGTTAACTCTTTCTAGTTGAAAATATTTTTTTTTTTTATATATACATTTGAAATGAAAATAAAATATAGTTGAAAAAGATTGAATAAAAAAAAGGGGATGGATGAATTTTTTTTTATAAAGGGATGATTAATTATTTTTATTATATTATTACTTTTCCATATATTAATTTTTTTTTTTTTAGATTAACTAACTATTGGGTGGTGCCATGACACTTGTTTTAAATTTCCTTCGTGACTAATAAATAAATAAAATTTTGATATTCGTGAATTACGAAATAATATATTTATTGATAATTTTAATCATATGTCGGAAGTTTACTTCTTATTTAAGCCAGATCTTCTAGCAGGTATTATAAAAAATTAAAAACAATTTTCTATTTTCAGGATTTTTATTGATAGATGACTGGTGCGCACAATAAACTACCAGTTTAAGAGACCATCATCAGATCTGCTGTTTTTAATTTTTTATAATACCTGCTAGAAGATCTGGCTTAAATAAGAAGTAAACTTCCGACATATGTTTGTTAATCAATGGTCTCTTGCAACTTCCTATATTCTATATATTTTGTGTAATTTTTGGAGATTAGAGGATGCATCCAAGAAAGATTTCTTACCAAATAATTAACTAATATGAGACATTTCGATCATTAATTTTTTTATTAATAGACTGATGATGATTGAAACGTCTCATATTTAGGAATTTGTTGATTATTTGTGAGAAATCTTCCTTGGCTGCATTCTCTAAAATCCAAATATGTATTAAAAATTATTTCGTGACAACTATATATAAAATAAGATAAGAGAATATAACTAATTGTAAACCCACAAATTATGTTTTCTAATTGTAATAATAATTTGTATCCATTTTTAATTTACTATGTACTGGAGGGCTAATGGAGCAAACAAGCTCTTGCCCAGAAAAATAATAAAATTCTATCTATTCTATTCTACCCCGGATGTTCATGCAGTATAGAAGCTGAATAGGTTCCTGAAACTTTGCAGTTATCCACTTTATGAGTATTCGATTTGAAATAACCCTATTTGTTCCGAGTATATGTGCATATTTTGACTTTTTTGAAGAAATTTCATGCACAATGCATTTTTGCCAATTTTTAACCAAATCAACTTTATCTTTCATGCATATGTTAACATTTATTTAAAGAAAAAAGTTGTGTAGTTGCTTTTAAAGTATAATTTATGTGACAAAAATTCAAAATTATTTTTAATATTTTCAAACTTTCGCGATTTACAGGATGAAAATATAAAAGACCAACATTTCAACCTCAATTTGTCCCAGATTTCTTATGCATATTTTAAGGTTTGGTTGTGCATGAACATCCGTGATCTAGTGATGACTAATTCATTTTTATTAAGGGTAAATCCTAGAGCATAACGATGTTGTAATTAATTAAAATAATATAAATAAATCTATTTAAATTTTTTTTTTTTTTATTTCTTGAAATAATTTTTTACCCCTTTTTACCTCCTTATTTCTAGTAACCCCCATGTAGATGTAGATTTCAAATATTAAAAGTTAGAAAACAAAAAAAAAAAATGAATCATGCAATAAATTCCATGTTTTGATTAAATATTTCATAGTCAATTATGCCTTATTACTAAATGAGGAATATTCTTAGAAGTTTCCCTCTTTATACTTTAATTTATACCATTTTAATTTTTTTTTTTTTAAATAAGACTCACGCATCGAGTTCCCAAACTATCGATAATAATCATAATTTCAATCAGTCCTTTTGGCATACTCAAAAACAAGTATTGTGTGATGTTTAACATTTAATGTATATAAATTATACCTCTAAGTAATTATATCTTATAATAGTCTTATAAATCTACTAGGCTTTTCTGTTTGTTTTAGCTTTGAGTTCCGTAATTAAAATTATGTACGATTTTAAGGATTAAAAATTTATTTATTTTACTCTTGTGTCGGCGCTTTTGAGGAAGGCAAGTGAAAGAGAGGCGAAAGAGAGAGAGAAAATGACGATGACGAAGGAGAGAAAGGGAAAGAGAGAGAACTGCTTAGTAAGATAAACTAAAAGCTAGAAGGTTTAATTTGTTATAACATTAATTAGTTACAACAACATATTTTTTAACACGTTAATAAAATTTAAAAAAAAAATCCTAAAAAAAAACAATTAAAATGTGATGACCCTTCGGGGTATGAAATAAAAATTAAATAAAAATCTGAATATGGATGTCCAAAATAGCGAGGAATTTATTAAAATAAATAAAATTGCTTTTTTTTTGTTTTGTTTTAAGATCGAAAGATGAGATAAAAAATAAACAAAACAGCGAGGGGAATAAATTAATCTTTTGAGGTGAGGAAAAATATTTACATTTATTATGGAATATGATTTTAAGAGTTTGGAAATATAGAAGAATTTATAATTACATAATTCACCCTATCTAAAACATGATTAACATGGACGCACGCCCATTTGTAAGAAGAAGGGAGGGGGATCCGACATTTTACTCTAACTCTAGTACTTTAGCAATCTGAATAAAATTATTTTAAAAAATCTGGTGTGACTGGCCGCACAGCACACAACCAACCTTCTCTTACCCTTTGGCAAGAGAATGTTGTGCACTGTGCATGGGCGTAAATAGGGAATTTGGCTGGAGGGACACGAGCCTTCCGGAGGAGCCCCCCCGGGACGTTACGCTCATGTGTGCTTGTAACACCAGATTTTTTGTGTCGAGATATATCTAGTTAACCTTAGCACCTAAGTTCCAAACTTGATCATAGATGACGCAGAGCTACAAATGCTTCCACATCAGTACATATATAATTCAAATAATTTTCACGAAAAATTTCACTGATATATTTATTAAAGAGCATTTAAAAAATAGTTGATTTATGAATTTTAATCGAAATCGTTGGAGCGAATTTTGAGAAAATCGCAAAAAACTGAAAAAGTATATCAGTAAAGTGTACTTCAAACGATTTCAACGAAAAATTTTACTGATATACTTTTTAAAGAGCATCTAAAAAATAGTTGATTTATGAATTTAAAAAAAATCCTTGGAGCGAATTTTGAGAAAATCGAAAAAAAACTGAAAAAGTACATCAGTAAAGTACTAGTACTTTTTGGCCGATTTTGTCTAAAAGCTTATTTATACGAGTGAGGAAGGTGCCTAACTTAAATATAAAATTTCAACCTCCTAGCTCATTTCCTTCATCGTCAAAACATGTATATCCATCAAAATCTCGACATCGAATTTTTGACATGATCGCAATACTTTCTCTCTCTATATATTTCATATATAAGGTAAGAGAAAGTAAAAATTTGATACAATTTCAAATATAAAATAAGCGACTATTGTAGAGAAATAACTTCAGGTGTGAATTATAACAAACATTCAAGAAAGATGTTCATTAATTTGAAAAATTTTTGTTGTTTAATTGTCTCCCACTTTGGATAAAAATAAAATCAGCAAACAAACAAGAAACTATATTTATAGGCTATTTCAAAATTCAGTAATATAGAATTAATAATTCATAGGGATAATTTTTTAAAATTAATATCCAATTTATTTGAAAAATAAAATGTGATTAACATAAAATTGCCTGCAAGGTTTTTTTTTTTTTTTTTTCTTCTCTTCTTTGGATTTAAGAGAACGGAGACATAAAGAAAATGGATGAAATATTATACTCGGTGTATATCTACATATGACTCATTGTAGCCTTTAATGGGAGAATATTAGTAAGATGGGAAAACGATGATAAAAAATAATTTTTCAAAAATAATCTTAAGAGAAAGAAAACTAATATTTAAGAATAAAGATGTTTTTTTTTTAAACAATCAGGAATGTGTTTTATTAGTAACAAGCAAAAAAAAAAAAGAGAAATGTTTGAATTTATAAAACAAATAAACACCCCCCGGGGGGTTTTCACCCCCCCCCTTCTTCTTTTTTTAAAGAGGAGAAAAAAAAAAAAAGAACATCAAGTGGAAAAAGAGAGGATAATAAAAATTTCCACCCTTTTGGGGATTGGGAAAAGAGAGCTAATAAGTTAATAAATTAATAAATGAAATTTATTTTTTAAAATTTTCCTTTTTCGGATTCTGAAGTCATTTAGGGATGTAGATTGAGGTATATTTTTAAATTATAATAGTTATCGATGGCTACTGGATAACGCTCCATACGCTTGCTTTTTGGGGCCACCCATCCGAAATTCGAGCTGTACTTATGGTGGCTGTTGCTCTACTCTCTTGCCAGGCTGAAAAATTGAGGAGGACACAATCGATATGAGTATAGTAACAGCCACCAAGATCGCTTTTGTGAAGCAATACCAAGTATTCAAAAGTGGGTGGCCTCAAAACACCAGCGTGTGGAAAGTCCCCCGATCGTCATTAATACAAATAATTTAGTAAATATCATATATTCAATGGCGTAGAAAAAGATATGAATATAAAGAAAAAAACTCAAAAATTAGCTATACAAAAATTGAAGGAATGAATCCTTAAAAACATTATCTTTTCTTAAATATTATCTAATCAATTTTTTTCAAGATAATACCTTTTATTGTTCCATAAGGCTCTTTAATAAAAGATAGAGCCAAAGGATGTTATAAATAATTTTGTGACTTCGCAAGTGCGATGGAAAAGTGGGGGAAAGGATTATTATATACCTAAAAGGAGTAATGCCCGAGCTTAAGTCTGGCGCGCGTTCGCTGCCGCCACCTTCAATTTATGACGCGCGCCTTTTTCTTTTTTTTTTTTTTCTAAACGCAAACACCGCTTTGTATCAACAAACACTGATACAAAAGATGCCGAATAAGACTTTTAAAAAGCTTCCACACAAAAATCAAGTAACAACAACGTTTTGTTGACAAATTGAACATTTTTTTTTTAATAAAGATAATTCATTCCATTGGTGAGTTGTTGCAATTAATGCAAATATCAGTCAGGCCATATGTTAAAAATTCGGTCCCATTTTTATATGCTAATGAAGGCCAAGTTCAGCCAAATGCAGGCAAACCTTTTTTTTATTATAATATAGATATCATTAATTTGAATAATATAAAATTATATAGTATAAGAATATTTTTCAAGTTGAAATTTCTTGAAAATGATGATGAGTAGTTCAACATAATAAAATATAACAATCATTAAACTGATAACAATTTCTGACTTCCAACTTAAGTATTATAATAAATGACCATAGATTTTGAAATATTCTCTTTTTTTTTTGTATAATTTAGTAAACGAGCTTAGGGCATTTAAAAAAAGGTAGATTCTAGCCACGCACATAACGTAACACCTGGGTATATAATTAAGAATAAATATCATAAAACAAACAACAAATTTATTTATTTTCAGATAACGCTGACATTTTCTTTAGGGATTTATGTATACGTATGTTCGGGGGGGAAATTTGAAAAAATCATAAAATTACATGGCAAGTTAATAACATGGTTGCTTTTTCTCCCGTGGCTGTGTTTCAAATGAAATTATTCTACTCATTAAAAAGTTCATAAAAACAACTTAAAATATCATTAGAGGCTGGTCTTCCGCCCGGGGGCCTCAAGTATGGTTCATTTCCACCCGATTATATGAAACTCGCCACTCTATCACTCATTTAATATTTTCTTAATATTGCATAAATATACATACGCATGCCTAATTAGATTAAAATTTCATCAATTGATTCAGAAATTTAATAACCCGAATATTTTAGGTTCAAGTATGAAAATTAGATAAAATATTAATAATTATTTTAATTTTAATATGGTTTAAGGCAGTTTTTTTTTAAATATATTCCAAAGAAGTTGAAATTCAGAAAATTCAAACTTTAGTATAATAATAAGATAGCAAAAAGTAAAAGCTGTAATTTCGTAAATGGAAAAATGGAAAATTCTATCCCTTTTAGGCTGACATGTTTCTTCATTCTACTGGGTAGCATCTCTTTTCCTCCCCCAATAATATTTCAAGTTCTTTTATTTTCTTCAGCTAATCGTCAATAAAAATAAATTGAATATTTATATATTTATTAATAGACGATAATAAGTAGTTGTAGGCAACTAATAATAAAACCAGTAGGCCAAATTTTGCAAACAACTCAACTCTTAGGCAGGTGTTTAAATCCTAAATGATTATTATGAATAAATTATTTTAAAATTTCTAGATTAATCACTTTTCATTCATTATACATACGTATAGGATGATCAAATTGTAGGATCTTGATTTGGTTTTGGATATTTATTTTATTTAGTGGCCTTGACAAACTTGTTCCTAGTGGTTGGTCACCGTTCCAAGGTTGTTGGGCCTTAACCAGAAAGATCTCAGATGCTAATATCTTCTGAATGATTCGGGTAGAAGTAAATATAGAAATTCTGGTGTAAATATAAATAAAACTAATAAGATAAATAATGCCATCAAGAAGGGAGGAAGCTGAACTTTCGAGGTCTTAACTAAGGAACAGGTTTAGTTAGCATGTTTATAGGGAGGATGGGCGCGATAGAAAATAAAAAAAAACACACACACTATATCGAGAAAGAGAGAAAAGGAGAAAGAGGGAGGAGTGAGAGGAGAGAGAAAGAGAAAGAGAGAGGTCGGCACGAGAGTAATCTAGTAAGCCTGTGGTTGTGGAATGCTAAGTTGCCGGGGCCGAGGAATTTCATTGAGGACTCTCGACGGCTGAAGACGTGGGTGCCACCGAGAACTCAGTCGTTAGATTTGCGCTTGTCTAGGACGGGAACAGAGAACAGGGAGGCTGGGAGTTAACCATACCCACCGGTTGCTCTACATCGTGTTCGCTCACTCTCTCTATCTCTCTCTCTCTCTTCTTTGCCAAATTATTCTCCCCTTCTTCAACAAACAAATATAGGGATTCAGGACAAAAAGTTCTAATACTAACCTACTACCAAATGTGTTTTAATTATGATAAAAATAAGAAAAATAAATACTCTCGAATCCCATTTAAAAAATCTTTTTTTATTATGAGGATAATATCCAGCCATCAAGAAACAACTAGTTAACAATCTTTTTTTATTGTTTATTAAGAGTAGAAAAATTAAAAGAAAAAAAGGATCATCTGAAAAAGGAAAAATTAAGAAGAGAATCCAAACTACTTAAAATGTTCAGTAGAAACAATTGAGAATATTCCGTCAAAATGATTAAGTAATTGTGTAAATATTAAAATTTTGATTTTTTTTTGCAATGGTTAGTAAAACTTATTTTTTTGTTTTGTTTTTAATGTCCTTCAATTACTAACATTGATCCTTAGTAGGATCCGACCTTTCGGCTTCAATGTTAGTTTCGGCCAAAAACCGAAACTTGTTTTAAAACTTTCTTAAAATTTCCTATACAAAATTCATATCATTAGTGAATTTTGTGGCTCAAATAATCCCTCCATTTTTTTTCCTGCTGGCGTTTTTTTTTTTTTTTTTTTTAGTGTACGAGTCTCATCCCATCTTTTCAGGTTTTGGCTGGTTTTTAACCGAAACCTAAACCACGGCCGAAACCAGGATTTTTGGCCGAAACTGACTGTAACCGAAACCGAAACTTCGGACGGTTTCTAATCCTTAGTCTCGAATAAAACTGTTAAATTAAAATGGGACCTTTTTGTAATGGTATTCATATTGTTTGTTTTTTTTTATAATAATTTTTGTATATAACCAATTTTAACCCAATGGCATATGGCTAAGAGGGAAAATTTATGAAAAAAATGGTACCTTTATTTTTGGACAAATTTTTGTGTCAAATGGGACACTTATTTTCGTACAGAACGAGTATAGGAAATATGTTTCAACTAGTGCCAACGGTTGCCAGTATCAATTTAACAGAAGAAGTAGTAGATATATTTATATATGTGGCCAATGGGCGAGGTTCAATTTATTTGATTCCATACTCCGTCCTGTCATATTTTTTAAAAAATATATTCCTAAAGATTATCGATAAAAAGAATATCTTGGATGAATTTATAAACAAAAAAATTTTCAAATGAGAGAAAGAAAAAATATTTCATAGTTCTTTTATTATTATCCTGAGGTTTTATTATCTATTAAACAATATAATATTGATATTTCAATTCCCTATTGTCTTGAAATGTTTCCTCTCTTCTTCGTTTCATAAGATTTAGGTATACGCATAGCATATTAATTTCCTTAAGATTAATTTAAGACCTTGGCGGATTAATAGTAGTTTTGGTAAGGTACGAATGGAACACCTTTTATTGTGCATTCATTAAAATAGGAATAAGATATTCTTTTAATGTTAGAGGGCTCTGGTATTTATTATTATTTTTTTTTTTTGTAAACTTCTTCAAGGATAAGTGTTGGAATATAAAGTAACAATTATTTTCGTTAAATTATCTCATGTAATTGACAAAAAAATTGAGTTTTTAATTTAAAATTCAACCATTTTTTTTACACAATATTTGTATAATGAAGTTTCCCAACCTTTTTCACGGGTGCCGTTGGGGAATAACATTAAACACTAGGGGTACCCTTACTGGAATTAAAATTTCTATTTATTATCTATAGATAAAAAATATTTAGGCCTTTTATATTTTAAAGTAAAATTTGTACTGGGGAAAGTTTTTCATTTAGAGAAGAACGTTATGGTTGACATAATGAAATCCAATAAAATCAAAGGTCTTCTTTAATTATTTGTCCAAATTGGGTTGTTTGATTTCAAAAATTAAGTTGAATATTGATAAAATTATAAGAAATAATATTAATAAATATTTTATAGCCTAGTTAAGAGCGATCTTTTCTTAAGGGGGTTCAGGAGGTAAATGTTACGCATGTTTTTCCCAATAAAATGGCGTTGTGTGTCTTAAAAAGTAAGCCAAAAAAAAACACCTATTACGAAAATTTGCCAAGAGATGTCAGAATGGTAGCTAATAATTTAATGCATTTGGTTGATTTTCATTGTTCTTTTAACAATGAATACTTTTTTTTTTTTTTTTTTTTTTAAACTTTCACCCCTTCTCTCCCCCCCCCCCCCCCCCCCCCCCCCCCCCCCCCACCCTTTTCGGCAACTAAGGCCAAAAAAAACTTTAGACGAAAACCGTTGGAAATAAAAAAACCAATTGGGGGTTCAGGCATTTCTATTTAAGCCATCTGGACAATGAATACTTTAAAAATGTTATTATATATTATGTATCATTTATAAAAGCATATAAATATATAAATATAGGCCAGATATAGTCTAATAGGGAATCGGCTGTTAGACTAGCCTGCCATCTTTTGCAAGAGTGCTGAACTATTTGACACAATTTTTAAATATATCTACTAATCTTATTTTAAAATTTTCTTAATTAATATGTGATTAATAATAACAATAATTTTTTTTTTAATTGTTTATTTAAACGTAAATAATTATATTTTGTCTTTCAATCTTATTTCAACAATTTATTATTCAACCATTTTAATATTTTTTTATTCTCATAATATTGTTTTTTATATTTTAAATTTATAAAAAGAAGGCGTTGTCACGGATTTATTCCTATTCCATTCCCCATAAGCAACCATAGCAAATTTAATCTGAAAGATGTCTTTTAATCATATTATTTTATATTGCCTGGACCCACCCCCTTTGGCGGGAAAAAACCGGTTAGAACATTTCCCCTGCTAATCCACTTTTTCGGAAAATTTAACAAAAAAAAAAAAAAAATATTAAATTAAACCCTTCCGTTTTTTTATTAAAATTCAGTGAATATAAAGAAGTCGCCGTTGGATTTGCAACATTTTAGGCAAGGGGTTGAGTTTGCTTGTCGTGAGTGACATTTCAGGTGAAAAATGAATTAAATCAAATGACTGACTGAGGTTTCTCATTGAATTTGAAAATTCTCATTAAACTGGGGGACCCGCCCCTTTGGCCAGGGCCTAGCCCCCCGTCAAAGGGGTGCCGAAACAACAATAATAGCTAACATAGCAACGAATGTAATCAATGCCTATCGACACAATGACACGAAACCTTTCTACCTTATTCAGTTATGTTATCTACAAGATGATATATGAGCCGAATTTGAAACAAATGAAAACAATAAATGATAAACAAAAGTAAGTAATGAAAAATAATTTTGCCAAACAAAGTAAAATTACGTTTCATTAAAAAATATCAAGAAAAATGCCTTATTTTAACAGTTTTTTAATAAAACTTTAATATTGAAGTTTTGCAATTAGACATCTAAAAGTCGAGTAAATTATATTATTATTATTTCAATGCTACACAAATAAATTAATTTTTTTTTTAATATTCAGTATAGATTGGTAACGGTAGGCACTATTTGAAACATTGTAATATAATTATATTAATTATTATGAAAAACACTTGATGATTGTTACAATTTCATTTATTGATATAAATACATAAAAAGCATTTATATGAAATTGAAACAATCAGCATTTTTCGTTTAAGGTCTTTTTTGGCCATTTAGACAGGGTCCTTATTTATTTCATTGACTGGTATCTAATTAAATTGAAATAAATTTTGTCGCCGGGGCGGGATGCGAACCGCGATCTTTGGTACAGGAGGCCAGCACGCAAACCACTACACCAAGACCCGAGGGTTCATAATAATTAATATTACATTAATTATTTTATCTATTTTTAAAATAATCATTTTTAGTATATACTTGAGATAAGTCAAGTAAAATTTATCGTGTTTAGTAACGTTTGTATAAGCTCAAAAATATTTTAAGAAATTATTTTTTTTTTTAAACTTAAAAGATAATTTCAAGAAAAATGAAAAAAAAATAATAGAAAATTTTACAATTATTGAAACATTGTGAACTTTTAAAATTTAACTAATTATTTGCTAATTGAACCAATGTCCCCTGGTCCCGGGAATCGAACCAGAGATCACCAGCCTATCTTATGCTGAGAAAAAATTCCATTAGTTCTTAATACAAAGATAGCGAATGTAAAATCTTTATGCTAAACTTCCTCCCTTGATTGCAGCTAACAGCTAATTATCTGTAAGTGGACTAGCATTTTAGTCGATCCCTTTTGGGTTTGGGGTGGGATATCAATGTTAAATTTTTGAAATACTCGGCATACAATCCGAGTTGTGAAAATAGTGCTGATCAGCACTAGCAGTAGGTCGACCTACCCTGTTCTACTTTTATTTTCTGTGGGTTATTTATTATTTATTACTATTCAAACTCGATCGGACTCTGATCAAAGTAATTTACAATTTAAATAATTAAATGAAATTTTTCAAAAACTAATTTTGATTTTCTTATATGGCTCAACAAAAAGTGGAATTTGTTCAATTACTTTTGAGATTAATAGAAATGTATATAATAATAAAATAATCTAAAAAAATATTTTCTCACATGAAAATGACACTTATATTAGACAATTAAAAAAAATGCATAATATTGTTGATATATATACACCTAATATTGCAACGAAAAATATTTCTGAAAAGATCTTAATATAAATTTTAATTAAATAGTTTTTTAACAAGCTCTCTGCTTGTCTAGATAATTTATTATAAGTCTTTGTAGAAAGTTGAATATTTTTGTTTCCTTTGAATTTGAATAATAATTATATATCCTATACAAGCGACATAAAATAATTTAACGTATGCATATAAAGTTTGCTTTGCTTATGTCCTATTTGGCTGGGCATTAGATCACATAAAGGTCATAATAAAATTCTAGTATTTAATCGTCAAATAGAAAATATTTATCGAACACTGACATTTAATTAGTTTATATATTTTATACTATTTCGGATAGAAAGTTGAAGTCGGTTGCCAATTCACAATAAAAATTTCTTTGGAACGATTCACTCGTTTATTATGTATGTGCGATGGTCACAGAGGAATTTGAGTCTTAAAAAATATTTAATTTAAAAAAATGTAATTTAAAAAAAACTCATTACCAAGCATGAATGGTTACAATTTACAAAAATGAATAGAGGAAATAATATAATGAAAAATTTATGAAATAATATAAAACCACTCTTAAGACATAATTAACTTACATTCTAAAAAAAAGGGGGTTGAAAGAAAAAGAGACAAATGTTATTTTGAATCAAATATTCAGAAGATTAATCTTATCACTAGACGTTCTATTCAAGAAAACCTCGAGTTGGATTGAATGAAAAATAATAGACATTTTTTTATTAAAAAATTACCGCTCTGAATGAAGTAATTGGATACAGAGAAGCAAAGCAAACCCTTTCACACGTTCATTTTCTAAAGGATATTTTTGAAACATTATTTAAATGAGATTGGGCACAATTGTCACCTAATTAATTAAATTTATATCTTATGAAAAAAAAAAAATTGTTGGTGGTCTCGATGAATATATTTTTTTTGAACTAGAAAGCTTGTATTGTATTGTTGTTGTATTTATTTATAAATAACGATCACATTTCATAAATCATGATTTTATTATTATTATAATTCGTTTTTTTTTTATAATATGTGGCTTTGTTTCAAAACTCGGCAGTAAATTTGTCAAGCACTTTGTGTATTATTATTATTATTAATAATAGTATTTTATTTTCAAACAGGCTTTATATATATTTGCCATCTGGAAATTATGCCCTAATTTGGAGAATTCCTTTTTCGGGTCTCGAATTCCTCGAATTAAATTTTCCACATTTGCATAAGGCATCGCTTTAATTTTTGCCGCATCATTAAACGGCTAAGAAAAGAAAAATAAGAAATAATAAACATAATCCTTTAAGAGAAACAGGGTGTTCGACCCTTAAATACAAGTGATTGACCGGTGGGGCGGAAGCGGAAGATGACCCGGGGGTATAAACAAACAAATTTTGTCTTTAGTCGCTATTTCGTCAATCAATAGCAAAAAAAAAAAAATAATTCGCGCGTTCTCACTTAACCAATAAGATGTTGTTATATAAGTAAAGTGTTTTTGGTTGGAAAGCGCGAAAGTTTCAATTAGATTTCGTTCGACAAAACTTTTATCGTAGAAGTTAATTTTCTAAGTAGCTGATATAACGAACTATAATAAATCTATGTAAATGTTCAATTGAGTTTAATTAAGTCAGGCAAGGGGCATAAATATTTTGTGATTTCTTTACATGTCATTGACTTAAAAATCTATGTTTAATTATCCAATTGAATTATTGATAATGTTCAATTTTCAATAAATAAATATAAAACATTTTTAACGTAAATAACTCTAGATTTGAATATTCAAATTGACTTAACTGCTTTTAAACGACGACTTAAAATTCATGTTTTAACAAATAAAAACATTTTAACAAGTCTTTTCATATTACAATTTTATAAAAATTTGATTTGTTTAGATTTTGCCAAATAAACATGTTTATTGAAGACTAATCATTTTTATAACTTAATTTAATAATTTTAACAATAATTATGGTAAAAAAAAATGACTGGTTATAAAATTTGCTTATTCCTGTTTATATTTATGCAAAAAAATATATATTTTTAATAAACAATAGATGTTTCGATTGCTAAATAGGAATTTTGTCTAATCGGCTCTATTTTAAAAATGAGCAAATTTAGCGATTATAGATATAGATATAATTAATAAGGACAATTAGAAGCTCCAACTGGTTGGTGGTGGGTCGACGCAAAGCGAGAGAGAAAGGACCCGATTATTTATAAAGCCGATTTGTAATTCAAATATGATTTGTGCTGATAAAATGATAAATTCATTTTTTAAATTATTTTGCATAGAAATGATTCTAGAGCATCTGTGAAGGAAATTTTTTTTTTTTTGGGTCATTTAATGAATAATTTTGAACCAGTATTGGCCTAAAAATTAATTTAAGAGATTTTATTTTAGTTGAGAGACAAATGTTTTTTTTATTTTAACAATGAAATATTAATAAATTATTGGAAACAAAGCGCAACAGAGAATGCAGTCAAGTGCATTTTATTTTTATGTAATTAATTTATTATGCACTACTAATAGGCCGATAGTGAAAATAATAATTTGATATGAATATCACAATAAATCATATCCCTTCATTTACTTTATAGAACACTGCACTACACTAAAAATCGTTTTTATTATAATAATAAATCACAGTACATACAAAAATAATCACAGCCAAATTTTTTGCGCGTTTCTTATTTTTATTCAATAAAATTTCAAATTTCTCTATTGTACAATAAATTAGCCTCAAAAGATGGATTTCCCGTCAAAATCCTGCGCCCTAGGATAAGGGGTAGTCCACCCCCCGCGAAAGCGTCCAGGTCCTGGTTCGACTCCAGGGGGTGCAATTTTGCCCAATACAAACATATCTGGCAAATTTGCTAATTTAAATAAATTTAGTTTATGTCTAAATGGCCTTTGATTAGCAAAATTTTTATCAATAGGCAAACAACAAGGTTCGAAATTTATTTATATAGGCCCTAAGTAAGGCGTTTTATTGGTTTTGGTTAAGTCAAATTTTGACATAAAGTATCCGTTGATGGATAAGAAAGTATTAGTTTTGAATTAATGACAAATATCGGGAGTAAAAGGTGATATAGTAGAGGTGTCATTGTTTGTGCGTGACGCGAGTGACGCGTTATTTGTAAGCGACGGATACAAGCGTCCTTAAATTCTGACTAATTGCCTAACCCGTGATTTTTTCGAAAATTGTTATAAATTCAAATCATGGCCTACAAAGGGAAAAACCAGTGATTGTCAAATAATCACATTAAAATTCACAAAAAGGAGAAAAAAATAAATAGGGAAAATTATATTCTTTGAATAATGGCCTAAAATGTAAAAAGAATATAATACCGGCTAATTTTGACAGCCGGAGAGAGAATTTACTCACCAAAGAGCGAAGAGCTGGAATACGTCTTGAGGTGCACTCACATCACACATGAGACACTGGATGATCAAGTTTAAAATAATATTCAGGGGGTAAGTATGTTGAGAAATAAACAAAAGCGAGAACGGATTTTTTTTTTTTTTTTAAATAAATCTCGGCAAAAATTAAGTTTTTTGACGGACGGCCCCGCGGCGGATATCAGACTAAATTTCGAGGATGGGAGCGCGTGGCCGAATGCTCTCGGTTTTTTGGAAAAACTCTCCCCTCCACCCCATTGCGAGACATGGAGACGCGATGGTGGGGGGCGCGCGCTCTCTCTCCCTCCTCTCACACACACTCACACATATACACATACACACACGCACGCAGCAGCCAGTGCAGCCGTGAGCGCCTAGCGGCAAGGCAGCCAGCAGCAGACTGCAGCCAGACGCACGGGGCGAAGCAGTCGCCGTCGCCGCCGCCGCCGCGCCCGCCCCTCCTAAGCTCTTGCCCCCTCCACACCCTTACTAGGAACGCCCCTAACCCTTCCCCTCACCTCCCCACTTTTCCCTTTTCAATTCCAATTTTCTTCCATGATTTTTCTTCTTTTTTTTAGACTAGGCCTATCTTGATAACATCTAATTTTTCATCTTTCAATTCGAACAATAGGAAAATAGTTAAATCTGACTATAATATTTAAAAAAAGGAAGTTTTTTGATTCTTGTGAAAATATGAGTCAAATTTCAATAGGGAAATTATAAAAAATATAAATCTAGAAAAGTGATTCTCAACCACTGTGCCGCGGCACTTTTGTGTGCCGTCAAATTTTAGAAATGTATATAGCAGGGATGGCCAAGCTACGAGCCATTTTTCAAAATTTGAATTAAAGTACAAAATATGTGTATTGGATTTAAATATGAAAAATTAAATACATTTATTTTACTTCTCTTGATAATTCTTTAAAATTTGGTCAATAATTGGAGGCAGCACTTCTCAGTAACATTTATCGAGAGCCACAAATAATCGCATGTGGCTCGCGAGCCCCAGGTTGGCCACCCTCCTGGTATATACTATATTAGTGTGAGGTGATGATGAAAGGGATGAAAGAAAGAGCAGTTGCAGCTAGTTTTATTTCGTTTTATTAGGCACTTCAAGCCGACGTTTCAGTCAGATATACGACCATCCTCAGGGCTGAAGTATGTCAACAAAACTCCTCAAAAGGTCGAATGGTGCAATTAAGTAAAATATTTTTCGCCATTAAATAAGGACCAAACGCTATGCGAGTCAAGGCTAGTATATGTATTATTAACTTGTAATTAATCCCTTAATGTTTTTGTAATACATACAGTGGAACCTCGCTTAACGAGCATAATTCGTTCCAGAATCATACTCGTAAAGCGAAACAGTCGTTATGCGAAACAATAACATTCTCCCCATTCATGACCCAGTCTGTAACATGTACAGTGAGGGTCAATATTAAGTCCCACCCATGCCTTTTCTTCTTGTGATTATTTGATTGTCTTTATAAAAGAAAATGAAAATCTTTATTGGAAATTTTCTAGGTTTGAACCATGAAAAGTTTCCATTAAAAATACATATTATTTTTTTAAAACAATGAAATAATCACAAGTAAATAGCGCATGGGTGGGACTTAATATTGTCCCTCACTGTACGTACTGTATGTAACATGCACACAATCCGGGACTTCCCCTCTCTTCGCCACTCGTTATGCGAAACGTCACTTGATAAGCAAGCCATACTTTTACAATTTGTTTTGCTCGTTATGCGAATTACTCGTTATGCGAGGTGCTCACTAAGCGAGGTTTTACTGTATTATTTTATTTTACATTCAAAATTATTATCATAAACTATTTTACACAGTGTATTATAGCTAAGTAAACAACTTAATATTTTTCTTTGTGTGCCGCCAAATTTTGAAATAGTTAAAAGTGTGCCGAGAAGGTTGAGAATCACAGATTGAACGAAGTTCAAGAGTATTTAGCCATAAATGAAAGAGCATGAATAATTCTAAAGGATCATGTAACGCGAGAGAAGACCAATCACCAGAATAATAAGGGATCCAGGGGGTGGTTAAACCCGCCTTCGATGACACATTCAACGAGTAAATAAAAATTTACACTAATAAATAAAAAAACTGATCAAAAGGAAGTTGATATAAAATCTAAATATTTCAAAGTGGTTTCATGGGGATGAAAGAATACATATGATATCAAAAAGAGGGGTTGGTTGCCAAGGGTGATCTCTCTCCCTTCACCCTAGAACAGACAGTGACTTATTTAGTTTACAGTTTTAAAAAGAAATGAATATAAATTCATTGTAAACTACGAAAAAATAATATCGAAATGACCGTTTTCTAAATAATTGAATTCCAAAAAAAATACTTTTTTACTAAACAATTCAAGTGAGAAGACGGAAGAAACTAAAACATACTAATTTTAAATAGAAGAAGAAAATTATTTAACCTGAGGTTAAGTAAAACCAGTTCATAAAAAGGTCACAAAGGTTTCAATTAGGCAAGGGTTAACCTGATTTCAAATTTATGAACAAGTAGTTGAGGTCATTTAAGACTTAACAAATATGTGTGAGCGAATTAAAAAAAAATATAGAAATTTTGACTGATTTTGGTTTTACAATTAGGCGCAAGAAAGATACAGAAGATTAAGCAAATAAATTTTATTATTAACAAAGCCTGATTCAAATGTATACAAATATTGGCCCAATAAATTTAGGCCCAAACGTCTTAATCCAGAAATCTGGGTCCCCACTTTGGCTGATATATCTCTACCCCTTTATTATAATTACAACCTCAACTGCTAGTAACAAAATTAAAATGTTTTTCCAATTGTCACGACGGAAGAGACCATATGACCAAACAGTATTGTTAGATGACCTTCCAAACTTGAAAGGGGTAGGAGATTCTCCGTTTAAACAGCATGCGGGCAACTAAATAGCAATGTCATAAAATAAAACATTAAAATTTTATATATTAATATTAAATCTAATTCAAGTCTATTTATCAATCTAGTCTTATCATTTAGAAAATTTATAGTCTGATTTATATACAGTAAAAAAAAATTTGAATGTGTCCATTATAATTAATTATGGGTGATTTTATTATAAAAATAACAGTTGCGACATGTCACTGAATTCAGTAAAAAATTCTAAATAATAAATTCATTCGTTTGTTTTGTATTGGAACAATTTCAAAAAGTTTTTTTTTTTAAGTTTTAATATTGAAAATTATTTAATTTTAATTAATTTTAAACTGGTAACCGTTGGCTCTAGTTGAAACATTATGCTTTAATAGGAGAATTAAATTCAAGTATGATACACAAGGTTTATAGTATGTATTCACTTCCAAAGATGACACATATGGTGTCGAAATACGTATAATGTTAAATATCATTGAAACAAAGAACCTTGTGTATCATACTTGAATTTATTTTATTCTCTTATTAATTTTGAAAAATTGAAAAAAATCCTTCTTTAATAGATTTTCCTTTAAAGTTACTTTAATTTTTTCTTTTTAATTTGTTTAAGGTATTTTTTTGGTATGTAAGGCCATTTAGATCCCATCCCTATTTATTTCAATTTATTTAGTAGCCAATTCAAATGAAATAAATTTTTTTTCGAGAAGCGAACCCGGAACACTAGGCAGGAGAAGCTAATGTCATTTTTCAGAGCCGTGGTCACGGGTTACCCATTTATTTTATTGTTAAAAGCACACATTTTAAAGATCGAAACGTCATTTTAGGAATAAATAATAAAAAAAAAAAGAAATTCGCCCGCAAAATCCCTATTCTAGGTTAATGTGGAATTCAAATGGATTCTAATGGACCTAACTATTTTTTCTAGAGTTTAAACGATATCTATAGAAATTATTCATCTAGATTTAAATTAATTTTCATCGAGCTGCATGGATTTGAAGCTATACCCCTTGTCTTTTAAGTCTATCAAAATTTCTAACTTCTTAATCCCAAGGGAAATAATTTTTAATAAAATTTAGCTCAGTACAGACGATACAAAGTTTACACCACTTTGTTTAAATAGAAAATTTTTAATGTGGAGTAGTACTAATATAAATATTCAATAAGCATTCGTGGAAGATTATTGAGTTTAGTTCTGATGTAGGTGAAACAAGAATAAAACAATTTGTTTTTTATGTAGGATTTATTGGCTTGCGACTGCAGAAAATTTTTGAATTAACCACTTAAGAAAAAATTTTAATTTGAAAAATTCTTTAAATGTAAGCTAAAGATTAGTGACAATTTCAAAGTAGAAATGTTGACCTAGGTTACTCGAGACTAGGGCGCTAGCAAAATAATAATTTAATTACTCTTTATTATTATTATTATTATTATTTTTTTTATTATTTTTCCTACACCGTTTGGGAATTTCATTTTTTAATTGAATAAAATTTAAGAATCCCATCTCTTTAAAAAATAAGCGAATACTTCAACCTTGTCACGATCCGAACGAATACTTCCTCTTAGCTTATATATATCAAAAGATTTTTATAATTATTATAATATTTATTTAATTATGGGAATTACTAATTAAATTCAACAAAACAATAAATAAAAAGTATCTTTTTTTTCTCTTTAGAGTATATTAACCCGAAAAGAAATAATGAGAGCGGTCAGAAAATGTTACCTTGAATGAATTGGAATAAAAAATAAATAAATAAATATTTGCATTGATTAACAAAAAAAGAGAGTGTAATGATGTAAGTTTTTTGGGGGAAGTTGAGTCTTTGGTATTTGTACGTAGTACAACTTAATATGATTTTAATGGTTATTTCACAAATAAAGAAGAATTTAATGAATTATTTTTTATTTAATATTTTTTATGTCAAAAAAATAAATAGGCCTACTATACGGTCAGTTTTTCCCAAACCCAGCACAAATGGATTGGACACGAAAAATATTAATACACTTGTGAATTACCTATGCTATATTTTAATTTATTGTGCGTTCAGATTTCGAATTCCAGAGGTGACAAACAAAAAAAGAAAGATGGAGAAGGAAATGATTTGTTTCAAGTGGATCTTTGGAGATAAGATTTCTTAAATTCCGAATCAAAGCCGACTGTTATAATAAATTATTCAAGTTTTGTTTCTGTTCTATGACAAATTAGAGATGTACCGATTATTGTTGAATTACTCAGACTATTGGGCCTTTTTTCCAATAATGAAACGGATTTTACAATTCAGCCTAAAAATTCAAAATATTTAAAAATCGTTTAATTTACTGGACAAATAAAAAAAAACTTTCAAATTACAAGAAAGACAAATCATCATCATTTTGCTCTCAAATTTATTTAAATTTCAAATGGTCTAACAAATGCACCCTTTACTGTTAAATCTATGCCTCACTGACACTCTCAGACCAAAAAATTTTAACACTATGAGTCTAGAATAATGATACTAGTTTTTTTTAAATTTAATTTAACGAATGCTACATTAAATTGTAAGATATAACCAAGGGCGGATACAATGGGGGGGGGGGGGAAAGGGGGGGTAATTACCCCCCTGAGATTTAAAAAAATATACTTTTTTTCGGAAAAAAATCTATTTTTAATGTAAGATTTTAAAAATTAATACTTAAAAATTTGATTTGTATTTATATTCTGGCAAACAAGTACAGAATGTGCCTTTAAATTACTGAAATTAAGAAAAAATAGTATGCTGTGCGACCAGTCACACCAGATTACCCCCCCCCCCCGAGAAACACCTCTGGATCCGCTCTTGGATATAACTATATAGATACCTAAGAAAAATAAATTCTAAGTAAATCTCAATCTGCTATGATTCAAAACAATTGAATTGAATTGATCGGATTAGCTCCTACAGGATGCCAAACTTTTATACGA
Source organism: Euborellia annulipes (assembly GCA_023213315.1). Classification (NCBI taxonomy): domain Eukaryota; kingdom Metazoa; phylum Arthropoda; class Insecta; order Dermaptera; family Anisolabididae; genus Euborellia; species Euborellia annulipes. Next base: position 4,252 of record JAKCPI010027920.1, on the reverse strand, counting down.
GTTTTCAGCAATAAGTTCAAAAAAGATATCAAAAAAAATTACTTGCTATAAAAATCGAGAAAATCTAATTAGAATCATAAAGAGTTTTAAAACTATTTATAATAGAAATACTTTTCATATTAAAATTAGAAAATTCAATGAAAATTCCCATTTTTTAGTGGATTGGATGATATCAAGTTTAATAAGTTGAGACAGAGCTTTAAAAAAAAAATGTAATTAATTAAATGAAAAATAAACGAGAAAATTTTTGGAATATTTGGAAGAGAAAAAAAAATAAATAACAAGAGAAAATTAAAATTTTATAAAAAAAAAGAAAAACAAATAATTATAATAGGACGGATAAAAAATTTGGTAAAAAAGAGGGAACAATAAATTGCTTAACTTAGGACTACTAATTAAGCATCTCTGGCTAATCGTTAATTCGATCATTTAAGATCAGCAGGGTCTATATCACAAAACAATTAAAAATGTAACAGCACTATCCACTAGCGGTCCCCGGGACTGGGTCTCATTTAGAAAGAAAAATCTGGTGTGACTGGTAACAGCACACAACTTTCTTTACCTTCGGTAATCGAAAGTTGTGTTCTGTACTTGTCACACCAGATTTTTTGTGTCGACATATACTTAGTTCCCGACAGTACGGTACAGTGAGCGCCACAATTAAGTCCACCTGATAGCTTTAGCCTTAAGTAAATGGTATAGAATATGGTAAATGGGGAAATAATTTTAAATTTTAAAAGGTAAAATAAAATCTTAATGACCGAAAAGGTAATACATAAGATCTGGTAGGCCTCTAAGATTGTGTTTATTAAAGCTTTTGTGGTTTGAAATATTATTATTAGGAGAATTTTAATTATAGACCACATTTTTGTATTAAATATTTATTAAAAATATATAAATACTGTACAACGTTTCAACTGCTTATTCTGCAGCCGTTATCAAGCACTGTGCACAGTTGTACAGTATTTATATATTTTTAATAAATATTTAATACAAAAATGTGGTCTATAATTAAAAATTCTCCTAATAATAATATTTCAAACCACAAAAGCTTTAATAAACACAATCTTATGTAGGCCTACCAGATCTTACGTTTTACCTTTTCGGTCATTAAAATTATTTCATTTTACACCATATACTATACCATATACTTAAAGCTAAAGCTATCAAGTGGGGACTTAATTGTGGAGCTTACTATACATTCAAATTTCAAGATGTAAAATTTATAATATGGTAAAATATTTATATTTTGTTACCATATGGCAACCATTTCTCCTTTCTTTCTATGAAGTACAAGAGTAAAGTGGTCTTCAGAAGATTTCAATGGCAAAATGAGAATATATATTTAAAAGAGTATCAAAAAAATAATTGATTTTTGAATTTTAAACAAAATCATTGGAGCGAATTTTGAAAAAATTGAAAAAAACTGAAAAAGTACATCAGTAAAGTACTAGTACTCTTTGGCCGCCGATTTTGTTTAAAAGCCTAACCGCTCCACTGAGGTGCCTAACTTAAATATAAAATTTCAACCTCTTAGCTCAAGATATTTCCTTGAGATATTTTGTTCACAGACACACACACAGACAGACCATGTCGCGAAAACCACTTTTTTGGATTCAGGGAATCTCAAAACGTGTATATCCATCAAAATTTCGACATCAAATTTTTGACATGAATCCAATACATTCTCTCTCTATATATTAACATATATATAAAGGTAAGAGAAAGTAAAATGAAAATCTTATTAAATTTTTCCTAAATGCATTTTGAATGCTTATTAATTTTATTATAATAGAAGGAATGTTATTTATATATAAATGTCCTCGAATTTTTAAATTAATTCAACCAGATCGTAATATCACCTCGATATCTTGTTAATAGGTTGCTCCCCCTCATTCCCCTGGCACTGACTGTCATGGCGAAGTGTGCGTAGCTGCATAATAATTAAGAGATGGGCTGGGACTTGTAGATTTAAACGAACATTGCTCAAAGCCAATGGCAACACAATCACCATATTTTACACTTAAGTATAGGGATGTGGCTAATGTATATTTAGTGTAAACCTTGTTCGAGTTTTTTTGTTTTTTTTCTGGATGAACAGGGAAGTTTTTTTTTTTTTGAGCCGGAAATGCCTGGAATTTTATTGAACCTTTTAGAACGCCTACTAAGATTTTGTATTTGAATACAATTACTAAATCATTTCAATTTTGTTTTTCTAATATATTTGTTTTAAGAAAGTTGAAAGAAAAAAATTTAATTTAAAATATTTAAATGCAGAGGTGTACTAAGGGGATAGGACGGGGGGGGAGTCCGTCCCAGGCCCCCCGAGCCGGTATAGATAGGACCCCAAATATTTTTTTGTCTGTATTTTATTTTTCTAAATAATAAAAAATTAGCCCAGGTCCCACGTAGGCATAGGCCCCAAATATGAAAACATTTGTGTACTTATAAATGGATATGTACAAAAGCCCCACTGTCTCGGTACGCCCCTGTTTAAATGACTTTCTAAAATTAATTTTGATTTGAGTAAATTTTAAATTTGGAGAATTTTTTTAATTTAACGAGGTTTATAATCAAAAAAGATATTTCAATTGTGGAAATATGATAGAAATTGGAATAGACAGACAACTATTAGTATTTTTTTGTACTTTTCTTGTAAATAATTTAAAAATATTTATTTTGAAGAATAAATATCATTATATCTAATCAATGTGGATCAGAAAAAATTGCTTGTCAGTCATAGAAAAATAAATAAAAGTTTCTTTTTGCTCTCAATGGACGAAGAAGAGTTCGACATGGAGAGGAAAATAAAATTTTTATTTATTTCTCTTTGGCCAGCTCATATCAATTCAAAGTTTTCAAACAGAAATCTACACCATAAAAAAGATTTTTATTGATATAGGAGAGGTAAAAAAATAAAAAAAAAATTCTCTATGATTTAAAATAATTTTTCACTTGGCGGTATAAAAAATTTCTGCTTTTTGTTAAGACAGATGCCTAGAATTTTAATGGTATTTGATGAGTAAAAACACTTACATATTTTCCGATCGAATGCCATTGGTCCTTCTTGCGTTCACTCAACGAAGATTTCCATTTCTAAAAAAAAAAGAAAATTTTTATTATTAATCATTTTGTTTAAAAATTTAAAAAAAAGGTAAATTTTGTACACAGTACAATTGAAAATTTTTTAAGACATTTGATACTAGGAGTTATTATTAATTGTTTGTTTCTATTATTAAATCAAAAATCCCCTTCTTCGTCACACCTTTGAAAATTTGGGAAAGGTGAGAACCCTAAAAAGCCTCCCTGGTCCAAGCCAACCATCCATCTCAAGAGGTAGGGGAACAGATTTTTTTTTAAAGGGAAAAATGATCTTTACCATAGAGCAGAGGGGAATGAGTAGAATAAAAGAAATCGTTGAATTGAAATTTTTAAGAAAAAGAAACTTTAGTAAAAAAAATAAAAATAGCTATTTAAAAAATTTTAAAAAAATTAAAATTATAAAGTTAAAAGCTGCGCAATCGGATATCGGTGGATTTTCATCCACCTCTATATGTAAAAGCAGATACACATGTAACTGCAAACTTGACAAGCATGCACGTGCAATCTTTTTGAACAAGCAAACTGGAGGAGAATTTTGCGCAAGCATTTTATTTGTGCAAGCCGCTTGATGCTCGATTGAATTTTAATCATGCACAAGCATATTTGCGCAAGCGAAATTCTCCGCTATTTTATAGGCGTCTTGACATTTGATATTTATTAAATTTATATTAATTCATTTAATATTTTAATTTAAATATTAATATTTATTGTGTCTCTTTTATCTTCGAAAAATAACATTTTTAGGCATAAGCTGTTTCTTGCACAAGCATGCTTGTGCCGTGTGGTTCCGAATTTGTGCTTACATGCTGGTACAAAAAGATTGCACATGCATGCTTGTCAAGTGTGCAGTTACGTGTGTAGCCGTCTTAAGCTTAAATATAGTTTAAATCTTTTTAAATTTACAGACAAACAAATGGTTTGGTAGATAACGTTATTGTAATTACGATATACAGGGAGTAATTTTTGGCGACGAAGAGTATAAAGAAAAAAAAAAAACATTCTAGAGCAGTGGTTTCCAAACTTTATGTTACCACGCCTCCCTTAAAAATATTTAATCTTATGACGCCTCCCCCCTCCCATTTTATAAAATAATACAAAAACAAAAATTTTTAATGCTAAAAAATATAAATTTATATAAAAATATTTTTTT
>JAKCPI010027919.1:0-23374 GCA_023213315.1 Euborellia annulipes | reverse complement strand
TTTTAATATAGCTGGTTAGATGATGTAGTAGAAAAGAGAATAGAAATCGAGAGCAAGCTAGTTTTATTTTCATTTATTAAACCATCATTGCTGAGGGGACCGAAACGTCAGCAATGAGGGTTTAATAAATGAAAATAAAAAACTAGCTGCTCTCGATTTCATCTTCTTTTTCACCTACCCTGACTAAGTATTTACCCATTTATTTATAGCCTATAATTAAAAAATAGGCAACGAATTCGCAAAACTTTCCCGATCTCAAATGGATAGTTATATAGTTGGAACGTTTTACAACATCGTTGCCAAGTGTGTAAAAAAAAAAAACGCTTTTAGATTTTGACCAGGACATTGGTCAAGTGGTTAAAACCGTCCAAAATTGTTTTTAACCATAAAATTAATTTAAATTATATTGGATACCAAAATATCCTAAATAGCCTAAATGGCCTCCGATGCCGAAAAAAAGCTTTAAATTAAAATATATAGACTCCATATATAAAATTTATGTTTAGGTATTTTTAAGTTCAGTTTTGCCCTCGGGCTTGGCGTAGTTGGTAGCGTGCCTATCTTCTATACAGAACGTCGCGATTTTATTTAAGTCAATCGGATACCAAAACATTCACACTTTTTTTCTCATTCACACTCACACTCACACAGTCTTTTCGGCAACTTGGGCCATTTAAGACTTTCACGATAACCGTTGTTAATGAATATATCTATTGGGGATTCAGGGATCAAATGGGTGTTAAAAAGTAATCAACCAGCGTTAAAAAAATGCTATTCAAAATCACTTCCTTGTCTCAAATAGAAACAAAAACTTGAAAGCCAGAGCGTTAACATTTAGTCAATAGTGTTAAAAATTAATGCCATGTCTACGGGCTGCCTTTAAAATTTTAACGCCATGTTTAAAATAAACATGGCGTTCTTAACCTAAAAAGTAAGGTTATGATTTTGATAGCTTTGAAATAAAAGCAACATGTTAACGTCGCTGTTAAAACTTGGTTTAGAGAATAGCATTTTTTAACGCTGATTGTTTTTACATTACTTTTTAACACCCATTTGTTGATTTTTAAATTTTAACGTCTGTTTTTAGGGAATAGACCGGCCTAAGAGTAAATAGTAAAGTATTTTTTTTATTAAAAAAACACACACACTTTTTTTCTCATTCACACCAGTGGCGGATTCAGAGGAGTTTCTCAGGGGGGGGGGGGGGGTAATCTGGTGTGACTGGTCGCACAGCACACAATTTTTTATTATTATCGGTAATTTAAAGTTGCAATCTGTAGTTGTTTACAAGAATATAAATACAAATCAAATTTTTAAGTAGGGGAGAGCGGGGCAAGACGGGGCCCTTAAGCCTTTAAAATTTTTTTTCAAGCGTGCAAAATGTTTTAGAAAAAAAATCTGCAATTGTAACCTAATTGTCCACTATCCTGCTGTTAATAAAAAAATTAATGAAAATAAATATACGTATTTTATATTTTTTTGTAAAGTTACTCAAAGTACCCCACCTTGCCCTACGTATGGGGTAAGATGGGGCACTTGGTAGAGTAAGATGGGGCTTGCAATAAATAATTGTAAACACTGATGAAAAAATGACATTGAGCCATTGCCCTCATGGTAGAAATTTTAAAAAACCGACTTGGCCAAATGACACATGTTCATATTGAATATGTACATGAAAAATTCCTGAAGGACTGAAGATGGCAAAATAAAACTTTCGCCGAAACGTCTCACTTGGAATTGTTGTTTTTCTTTGGTCCAAAACCTCTTTGGCTGCATCCTCGCTACCCAACATTAAAAATATTTTTCTCACATCTCGGGGGGGGGGGGGGGGGTAATTACCCCTTCGCCCCCCCTGTGTCCGCCCTTGAATCACACTCATATACACATTCGGCAACTTACGCATATAAGACTTTATACAATAATCGTTATTAAGAATATATATATATATATTGTGGTCCAGGCATTCTTATTTAAGCCATTTGGTTAGCAAATGGCTTAAATAAGGTCATCGAAATGCCTGGGGTCCGAAGCCGCGTCTTTTTAGCACGCTAACCCGTACACCAATAGTAAAGTTATATTAATATAAATATTAGTGAAAAATGAACTATAAAATCATAATATCCGAAGAAGAAGAAGATGATCTAAGATAATGTTGTCGTTTAGAAAGTCGGCAGGCTTTCCAATTAAATAGCCGAGCATCGCGTCGTCTTTTTTTCCCCCAAATTCCACTGTCTAAAATTTGACTAGGTTATAAAAAGAGAGACATAAGCCTAAACATTTGATGTTGGTTGTCACGTGTGTAGCGAGCGATCTTAAAGAATAACATAAAAATCAGATTAAATTATTAAAAAAAAAAAAAAAAACACGAGTCTTTCCTTAAAAGGGAAGTAAGTTTTTATCCACTTTAAAATAATTAGGAAATTTTAATATGTTTTTCCAAAGATTAGTATACTGAAAATACCTTTAGTGAGCTTGCAAAAGTTTTTTTCTATTTGCTCATGGTGATGTCATTTCGAGCGAATAATTTCAAAATAATTCTCTTTTTTATGCGACACTTTAAGGGGGTTCAGGAACGACGTCTAAACGTACTTTAAAAAAAAAAACTAGACTATTATAAGGAATTTTTCAATGCGTTTTTTTTTTTAAATGAATTAAATTCATAAGAGATTATTGGGACATCGAGCTATAATTGTTTTAATGACTTATTAAAAAATTATCGTAATTAATTCTTTTGTTATCAAGCAAATACAAAAAAACAATCTGTCCCAATAATCTTTAATTTTTTATTAAATTTAAAAATGAATTTATTGTTATTATTAATCACATATTAATTAAGAAATTCTTAAAATAAGCTTAGATGATTTATTTAAAAACCAACTGTCAAATTAGTTCAACATTCTTGCAATAGATGGCAGGCTAGTCTAACAGCTGATCCCGTAATAGCGTATATCTGGCCTATATTTATATATTTTTATGCTTTTATAAAAGATACATAATATATAATAACATTTATAAAGTATTTATTGTTAAAAGATCAATGAAAATCAACCAAATGCATTAAATATTATTAGCTACCATTTTGACATCTCTTGGCAAATTTTCGAATTACGTGATTTTCGTGACCTTCACTCCCGAGGCCCCTTAAGAGAAAGTTGCAAAATCTGGTGTGACTAGTCGCACAGCACACAATTTTCTCTTACATTTGCTAATTGAAAGTTGTGCTCTGTACTTGTCACACCAGATTTTTTGTGTCGACATATATTTAGTTTCAGCCGATAAATTAGAATTTTTTTTTTAACACTCACACTTTTTTTTCCCACTTACACTCATATTCACACACACACGCACAGTCTTCTCAGCAACTCAGGCCATATAAGACTTTAACGATAATAGTATTTATATAGGCCTATATATATTTATTGGGTCCAGGCATTTGGTATGCAAAAAATCATCGGACTGCCTGGGATCCGAACCCGAGCACCCGAGAGCATATAATTTTTTTTTTTAACATTCACACTTTTTTCTCATCCACACTCACACTCACACACACATATTCACACAGTCTTAACCGTTAATTATTAAAATATCTATTGGGGGTCCAGGCAATTCTATTTAAGTCATTTGGTATCCAAATGCCTTAAATAAAATTATCTGATTGCCTGGGGTCCAAACCCGCGACGTTTGGTATAGGAGGTAGGCACGCTACCTACTACGCCAAACCCAAGGGCGCATATATTAGAATTAAAGATATAAAGTTTATAAACATGGAAAATATTTATATTCTGTTACCATAGCAACCATTTCTACCATCTTTCCTAAAAAATCCATGAGTAAAGTGGTCTTCAGAAGATTTCAAGGGCAAAATGAGAATATTCATTTTAAAGAGCATCTAAAAAATAATTGATTATTGAATTTTAATCAAAATTGCTAGAGCGTGAGATATTTAGTTCACAGACAGACAGACAGACCATGTCGCGAAAACCAGTTTTTTTGGATTCAGGGGACCTCAAAACGTGAAGATCCATCAAAATCTCGACATCGAATTTTTGACATGAATCCAATACTTTCTCTCTATATATATTAACATATATATAGAGGTAAGAGAAAGTAAAAATCTGTTAATCGAGCATGGAAGAGAAGAGGGTTGTTTATAATATACATCGTGATCATGATAGAGAATCTTTTTTTTTTTTAAAGTAATTAAATGCACAAGTTTAAAATCACCTCTGATGTATTTTAAAGAGTGTTAGATTAGATAAGGGATAGGATTGGACCACAAGGGACCAACTAAAATTTAATACCCCTCCCCCACCTCCCCTTCTTTGGCATGAACGCCGGCCGCCTCAAGGATTGGCATTCATAAATACCACAGCAACAGCCCACAGCCTAGGCACACACAGAAATGGAAGAAAAACAAACGAATAAGCAACTGCACTGGACCAGTTCAAAGGCTAACACACACACACACACACACACACACACGCTCTTGATGGAATTCTTCTCCTGGTTTTAAAACATTTTATTTTACTATTGGGGGTCCAAATGGCTTAAGGTGCGCGTCTCGGGGTGCTAATTTTGGGACTTTCCAGCGGCCACAATTTTGAAGCTATCGACCTCAAATTTTTTTGTAAATTAAAGCTATTAAAAATATCTACAACTTATAGAAGCCCTTTTTTTTGATTTTCGAAAATTTTTTTTTTTTTAGATTAATCGCATTAAATAAAAGGTATTTTAAAAAAAGGAGCTCTATAAGTTGTAGATAATTAAATTAGTAATCATTGTGTTAAAAAATAATTAATTTTTTGCCTTTAATTAATTAGCTGGAAAGTCTAGAATGAAATGGAACAAGTTACGTGTATTCCAATGGGGAACACTAACGCCATCTCTTGCCGCCTCGAGTCAATCGTGTTTTAACGATTTTTCGAGACGCGCACCTTAAATAAAATTAGGGGACTGCCTGGGGTCCAAACCCGCGACGCTAAACAGTATAGAAGGTACACTGTAAAAAAAATTTTGTAATTTTACTTTCTCTTATCCTATATCTCGACACAAAAAATCTGGTGTGACTAGCACGGTGCACAACTTTCTCTTACCGAAGGGTAAGAGAAAGTTGTGTGCTGTGCGCCAGTCACACCAGATTTTTACAATTGTTTAGGAAGCATATTTCCTACACAAAAACATATTAAATTTAGTAAATCTTTGCAAAAACCATTTACAAATGTATTGTAATTTTCGAAAGTCGTTTGAAAATTAGAGTGTAAATGTGTGGTAATTTTAGAATACCTAAACTGCTTTCGAGAAAAAATACAATTTTTAACGAAAAATACTATACAATGTTTGTAAAATTACAATACATACTCTATTTTTCGAAGAAAATTGTAATTTTAAAATGTTTTTTTTTTGTTGTAAACATTTGTAAATTTAGTAGATAAATGCATAGTAGAATTCATTTACAAGGGGAATTTGTAAATTTAGTATTCCAGAACACACTAAAATTAAGATTTTTTTTTACAGTGTAGGCACGCTACCAACTAGACCAAGCCCGAGGGCCGCCTTTTGTTAATTATAAGAAAAAATTATCTTTTTTTTAACCTTTTTCGGTTACAGAGGCCATTTAGTATATTTATTAATATATTTTTAAAAATAGACCACCGGGGGACGTTCCACATGCTAATTGCTCGGGGTCAAAAAAAAATTCCAATCCAGTGCCAGTTTGAAGATTTGTTTACATTCATAGAATACACAAATGCAAAGAAGTTAGCGAGGCGAATAGCTGAATCAGTATGTAGTACAAAATAAAAGGCCGAGCAGCTATGTTAATTTCTTTATTTAAGAATCCACAGCGACGTTTCAGTCGACTATGCGACCATCTTCATGGCTAGAGTTCAGTCAAGAGAAACAGAAACTGAAGATGGTCGCTTAGTCGACCGAAACGTCGCTATGGGTTCTTAAATAAAGAAATTAACATAGCTGCTCGGCCTTTTATTTTCTACTAAATACATAAATGGTTCTCTAAACAATTCCTATGGGAGAAATCGTAACTTTGGGAATTAATAACTCAAAAAGTTATAGGAATTTCGGGATGAAAATAATTTTTCTGTAATCCCGAGCAGGTCCTCTTTAAGCATAAAAAATATGGTTTTGAAATTCCAACGGGAATGTTAATAAAATAGAGCGTGACAGACAGACGGACATTAGCGAATTATATAAATAGATTAATCAACAATTTGCTTAAAACGAAGAAGAATGAATCATTTTTCCTTTCTCTTATGCTATGTCGAGATTTTGATGGAAATACACGTTTTGAGGTCCCCTGAGTTGTGGACAATCACAGAACACAACTTTCAATTACCGAGACCAGTCACACCAGATTTTTTTTTGTTAAATGAAGATGGTTAAAATCGACAACCGAAACGTGTCTGTTTGGATTGTTTTTAAACGATTAGTTCTTTTATTATTATATTTCACCTTAGTAAAAACAAAATTGAGATGCCTATTTGATTATTTAAGTATTATTTTTCATTTGAAACCCAAGCTGGGCCCAGCCAAGGTCTTTTATACTCTCTCTCTCTCTCTCTCTCTCTCTCTCTGTGAGTGTATCGGATGTGATGAATCAAATGATCTAGAAAAAGGGTCCCTTAGCTAGCTAGCCTAGAGAACTTAATGACTAACTAACTTCTCAGCCTTATTCAAAGAAATATCTGGTATCCATTGTCGGCCAGGTTCGGCGCTTGTTAGATCTCTCACAACAATGTATATTGTACTAGTCATTTTTTTTAATCATTGTCAAAGCATATGTGTGTGTGTGGAGGTCAAAGTCAAGGTCTCTTTCTTTATTTGGGAATCAAAAATATTAAGATGCATTTCTTATCAACGACGTTTCGGGGTGGCTTCATCAAGACTGTTAATGGGTATTCTTTTTCTGTTTAGGCTGGTGATTTTTTTTTTTTTCAATAGTTTCAGTTGGTTATCTGGGGAGCTGGGGTAGCAGCCATCGCGTCCCAGCTCCGCAGCAAACCAGGATATATATTTTTATTTATTTTTTTGTTTCTGCTCTCTTCCTTTTTTCTATTTATTTATGATTGAAAATATTATTAACCCTTATTGATAAGAAAATATCGTTAACCAATAAAATCGTGGAAAAAATAAATGAAATTTGATTCTGAAACCAAGTAAACCTTCTTTTAAATGAGCAGAAGATGAAATTAAACATTTTTTGCAACGACATTTCGAGTCGCTCACCTCCCTTCGTTTCATTAGTTATGGATTCTTCAAATTTAGTGGGTCTTTAAATTAAAGACGGTTGCAAATGCTTAACTTAACGATCAGTTATTTAAAGTCTTATTTAAAATACAAAACGACTGGGGATTCCTTTAATTTTCAATTTGTAATAAGCGCTATTATTAATTATAATTGATATTTATTTAACGAAATGAGAAAGTGAAGGTAAGTTTTCCTAGACGCGTTTTATGAACCGTGCGGGCGACGGAATAAGCAATGCGGAACACGTCGACCACTCATCATATAGAAAGTAATGGAGGTGTTTTCCTAGAGTGCGGAGTTTGTTTTTCGCCTGCGATTTCCGCAGTGCGGAATAGACAGACTTCTTTTTGAGAAGTCAATTTTTAATTCCGCTGCGTTTTTAACCTAAAATCATTACATTTTTTTTTTGACAGTTCATTTTTTCATACCAGTTTTTATCGAAATGTCAAGGTTATGTTATAATGAACCGGGGTAAATGTCAATTTTTTTAAAATAGTTGTCCAATTGACCGCAAGGGCGTATTATATACTATTTCTAATTTCATACATGTCATACAATTTGATGCTAATTTCACTTTATTTTACTATTTATAAATTAGAACATAACCTAACTTCCACTCATGAATATCTAAAATAATAATTAATAATCCCGCTTAATAAAAGAAATCACAATTAAATTAATGCATTTTTTGTGTGTAGCTGTCTCTCATGATGATATAAACACTAAATTAAATCAATACGAAAAATTATATATAACTAAGGATAAAGATTCTTTATAGTTTAAAGGTTATTTTAACGAACCATTGAAGAACATTCGTGCAACTTAATGGAAGGTTTAAAGGATAATACATTCTTAGCAATTAAAAAGAATTAATTTAATAAAAAAGGTGAAGTATGGATGGCATAGAGGAGCAATTGCACTTGCATGGAGTTATAACAAAACGAGGTAAGTTACTTGAAATGAACATCTTGATTGAGCTCTCTTGAAAGGAATGTTCACCCTGGAGCGTCTCTATTTTGCGGTGATGGATTTTCTTTTCACTAGTACTAGACTAGTAGGTCTTGTGCTCCCTTGCTTTGCACTTATATAGCAGAAGAAGGCCTTAACAGGTTTTTCCGTGAGACTTGTGCATTGCATTGGAATCTTCGATATCAACCCAAGCTCTTAGTTTTGTAAACTTGTCTTTGTTACTTGTTCTTTTTGTTTTTGTTCTTTGACTTATTTATAAAGTATCATCATCAAGAAGAAACTACTTATTATTTCTCCGCTCTTTAGGGAAGCTGCTGATAAATTAGAAGAAAAGGCGTAGAAATGCGATATTTTTAGGAATTTATGGATATATATATAGAGAGAGAAAGTATTGGATTCATGTCAAAAATACGATGTCGAGATTTTGAAGGATATACACGTTTTGAGGCCCCCTGAATCAAAAAAAAGTGGTTTTCGTCACATGGTCTGTCTCTGTGTGTGTTCAATTTAAACCATGAAGGTATTGAGCTAGGAGGTTGAAATTTTATATTTATGTTAGACACCCCCCTGGAGCGTGAAAATAAGCTTTTGATCAAAATCAGTCAAAAAGTGCTAGTACTTTACTGATGTAGTTTTTCAGTTTTTTTTAGATTTTCTCAAAATTCGCTTCATTTTGATAAAAATGCTCTTTAAAATGTATATTCTTAACATATCGACAGAAAAAATCTGGTGTGACAAGCACAGTACACATTAGATTACCGACGGTAAAGAGAAAGTTGTGTGCTGTGCGCCAGTCACACCAGATTTTTAGTCACAATGGCTAGCCAAAGTTAAACTCCACTTCACGTCGGGGGAAGATACGACAGCAAAAATTATAATCTAAATGAAGGGGCGCCTGGCTAACGACTAACTTTCAATACAAGTATCGCAATGAGTTTATAGATAGATGGCGCGTCAAGACATTTTGACCTATTCTAATCTATCTTAATGATATTCTAATTTATTAAACATTTACTATGTAATATCTTATGCATTTCTAGGTAAATTTACACGAATCCAGAGGCGTACTGAGGCGGTTGGGGGCCTGGGGCGGCACTAGAAGAGAGGGCCTTTATACATTTTGTACCAGAGGTGTAAGCTTCTATTGAATTTTTTTTTTTTTGGGGGGGGGCGCTCATCTTTAAATATCCCTCTCCTCCATACACAAAAATATTTTGAAAATACCGTATATCCCTGAACTCCAAGGGGTCAGAGACTCTCAAAGAGTTTGTTTTTTTTTTTTCATCTAAATTTTTCCGTTTTTACTTGAGCCCTGAGGGCCTCGGGGCCTCTCAAAAAGAAATTTTCATTAAATTTTTTTTTTATAAATATTTGGGGGCCTATGCCGGCTCGGGGCCTGGGGCGGACCGCCCCCTCCGCCCACCCCCCTGGTACCCCACTGCACGATTCCATATCATTTTAATAAATAATTACAATTTAAATAAAATAAAGAAAAATATGTTGATTTTCAATTTGTAGTACAAATCAATATAATTCCGATATGTTTTGTTGAATATTATACTTAATTAAAAATTTTGTTTTTATAAGAATTTCCAATAAAATAGACAGAGAAAAACTGAAATTGAAAGATTATTTTAAAATTTTTGAAATTTGGCGTTAAAAATTTCGACATTTTTGCCTTTGTTTTATTTAAATTGCAATTATTTATTAAAATGATATGGATTTGTGTTAAATTTATTTAGGAATGTTTAAGATATTTCATAATAAATATTTACTATATTACAGTATCATTAAGATAGATTAGAGCAGGTGTTTTTAAGAAGAAACAAAGTGTTGTTCAGTGGCGTAAAGTACACCACCGCAAGCCCCGCGATGCGGGGGGGGGACTGGGCCTTGGGGGGGCCCGCGAGCCGGGCCGGGCGGGCTTTAAAAGCCATGAACAAATGATATATTCTTTTTTCATATTATATCATTTTTCCGTTTTCACCTGAGCCCCGAGGGGCCCGAGCCCTCTCTAAGACAAAACCTTTAATAAAAATTTTTTTTTTATTACTTTTTTTATGCGACACATTTTTTCAAACAAAAATTTAGAAATTAGCCTTATATATAGTATAAAGATTTGAAAAATTTCGATGGGTGGCCCAGGGCCCCTCGTCCCCCCCCCTCTACGCCCTTGGCGATAAAAATTGCGGGAGGGGCGCAGCTAAAATACGTTACGCCACTGGTGTTGTTCCCTAACACGCAGCGTATTTTGGACATGAATTTTAAATTAAGTCAAAAAGAGGAAAATAGACTTAAAAACTCTTGGTTAGAAAGAGGATTCTAACTTCCTCTCTTCTATATATATAATTCTATAAAATGAAATAAATTCTAACCTCTTTATTCTGTCGACTCATTATATTTCTTAATTCCCAGAGCGTTTAAATATAATTATTTTGATAAAAACCGATCCCTCCTCTAAATAGCATTTGATTAGGTATTGATGGGCTAGGAGAGAGCATGATGGGATGGATGCTGAGCTGGACCAGATGCTCGGTGTGTGTGAGGAAAGGAAGCGACAGGGTGGTCCCTGGGGCCTTGAATACCCGGGCCACCGTCGTCACCACACACACACACACACAAAACGTTCGGGCCTCCTCAGACAATAATAATAATAATAATATTATATATAAAATTCATAGAGTAAGTAAGTAACTTATACAAAATAGTAATAGAATTTATTTTAACATGTTTTAGAAATGCAAACACAAGAGAGAGAGAGAGAGAGACTGCTGAGTGATTCTTTTCTCTCTCGGCTGCTGGAGGTTCCGTATGGGTGGAATCCGCAACAAAAAAAAAAAAACGACGAAACACAAGCCACTTGGGTTGCCTAAGCTCCAGGCGTCAACGGGGAGGCAGGCCATTCATTCATTTCATTCCATTCAAAAGAGAGGCGTTAAATAAACACATCCCCCCCTCTCCCTCTCGGCTCTCTCTGCCTTATTCATTATTCAGGAAATTTTCTTTAATTTTACGTTCCGGTTTAAATAAATCTCAATATTTAAAGAATTATTTATTTTTGATTCCGTTGAGCGTTTACTGCTCAAAGACCAGTTTCTGAATGATCTCTGAGCAGTATATATAATATATTGAATACAGGAACAGATGAGGAAATTAAATAAAAAAACTTTAATTTAATTAGTAATTGTCGACGTTTCGGACGCCTATCACGATCTTCATCAGAACTATTAATTGTTTAAATACAAAGTGTAAAGTAATATTTTTGATTGTCATTGTTAATTATACAATATATATTTAAAGACTAATATATATACCTGGTATATATTTATAATTAACAATGACAATCTAGGAAAATAATACTCTACACTTTGTATTTAAACAATCAATTGTCCTGATGAAGTCGTGATTGGCGTCCGAATCGTCGGACAATTAATAAATAAATAACAATTTTATATTTATTGATAATTTCCTTGGCTGCTACGTTTCCTGTATCCAATTTGAAGTAGGCTATACAGCCAACTTTTCATCGCAATATACACGCTCATGGACAAAATTAACGGAACGACGAAAAAATGGCCCTTTAAATGGCCCCTGTCGTCGGTTCAAATTGTCTTGCCGAAGTGTGTTTAAAAAAAAAGTGAACTAACCTCTAAAGAACACCTACGTGAAGTTAGTAACATTTTATATGCAATGAAGTTAGCAACATGAAGATTTTATATGTTGCTAACTTCTTTGCATATAAAATGTTAGTACACCTACGTGAAGTTAGTAACATTTTATATGCAATGAAGTTAGCAACATGAAGATTTTATATGTTGCTCACTTCTTTGCATGTAAAATGTAACTTCACGGAGGTGTACTTTAGAGGTTAGTTCACTTGAGTTGGAGCAAGTGCACAGTTCTTGAAAACTACTGCAAATAAGTAGTCGAAATGTTGTATTTTTAGTAAATAATTAATACAAAATGAAGTCTATAATTAAAAACTTCCACCAATAATAATAATAATAATGATACAAACCACAAAAGCTTTAATAAACTTATTTTATGTGAAAAAATTGTATTAAACACTAGAATTATATTTAAGGAATCTGAAGATGGCTGGATCGCCGAAACAATCAATTTTATGCCGTCAATAATTTCTAAAAAGGGTGAAATCCGTTCTTATATGTTAGGTGTTAAATAAAATAAAATCAAACAGGCTTGAATCAAGTCAACAAACTTTATCTATTGAAAACGAGATCCTCCACCTTCATCTCGACCATTCCAAACACACTCTACTTGTTATTTTAAAATTTAATTATTTCTATTAACAAAGGAATCTCGTTTGTCGCTTTATGTTCCAATTGGATGGAAATGCTAACGAAATTTTTTTTGCTTCAACTTAAAAGCCCCCAGAAGAATGTCGCGAAAACCACTTTTTGGATTCAGGGGACCTCAAAACGTGAAGATCCATCAAAATCTCGACATCGAATTTTTGACATGAACCAATACTTTCTCTCTATATATATATTACATATATACATAGGTAAGAGAAAGTAAAAATTGTATTAAACAATTATACATATTTGTAAAAAATATAAATATATTTAAGATTCTGAATATGACTAGATCACCGAAACAATTGATGCTATTCATTATTGTAAACCATTTCCAGCTTTGTATTGAACCAAAAAAAAGTCAATAATTTCTAAAAAGGGTGAAATCCGTTCTTATATGTTTGGTGTTAAATAAAATCAAATCAAACAGGCTTGAATCAAGTCAATAAACTTTATCTATTGAAAACGAGATCCTCCACCTTCATCTCGACCATTCCAAACACACTCTACTTGTTATTTTAAAATTTAATTATTGCTATTAACAAAGGAATCTCGTTTGTCGCTTTATGTTCCAATTGGATGGAAATGCTAACGAAATTTTTTTTGCTTCAATTAAAAGATTATATTAGTTTTTTTTTCCCCCTTTCTATCTCGTAAAATTTGCTTCTTTTTTGTTTTTTAAATAAATCAAAATTTTATGAGGACATGATAGAAATATTGACGTGATTTTATGAATGAAGATAAACAGAAGACTTAAAAAAATCCAGGAGAATATGAAATCAAATGCCTAGATTGCGACAAAATTTATTTAGGATCTCAAAGAGAAAAAAATTTTCTTACTTTTTATTTTTCAGATAAGTTAGAGTGAATTCAATTTTAACTTTTTATAAGAGAAAAGCTTGACAAAATTATAATCCTGAATTATCGAATGTAATAGGCCAGTCAAATGGTACAAAAAAAGGCCTAAATTCGCAAAACGTGATGTAAAGCTGCATTTTTGGTATGTTATTTGGACCCCTTAGGAGAGTGAGAAACCACATTTTGCAAGGAAAAAAGTTGTGCTTCCCGCGTAATACGTGAAAAACTGCAAAATTTTCGGATTTTAATCAGTTTAATTTAAAAACAATGGGCTTTTTGACATTAGTTGCTTTAACCATTTTGAAAGTATATTAAATTTGAAACAATTCAAGCCAACCCACAGCTCCGTCTCTCTAATAGTTTTTGAGATATGATGATTGAAAATTTTAGGTTTTCACAAATGTTACAATTTTCAGTTACAAGAGAACTATAAGGGTTACTGACCCCGTAATCCGTTTAAATGTGCTAAAACTGAATTTATCACATCTTTCTTTAAACATGAGCTTTTTTTTTTTTTTTAAAACTCCCCCCCCCCCCCCCCCCCTAGGGGGGGGCCCCCCCCCCCTCCGCGGTTAAGCCGATATTCTGCTTTAAACATAAGAAAAACTGAAAAATTCTGAAAATTTTTCAATCAACATATCTCAAAAACTATTAGAGATACGGAGCTGTGACTTGGCTTGAATTGTTTCAAATTTAATATATTTTCAAAATGCTATAGACAACTAATGTCGAAAAATCAATAGTTTTTGAATTGATCTGCAAATGGAATGATCAACGTAAAAGAACGTTCTGCGCCCCGAAACTCTCAACCAGTGACTCATAATATCCCCCCCACAAAAGAGGACCCTTTCCATTAAAAATGTCGTCCACAATAACTTGAGACAAGCAACCCATCTTCAACCACCACAGGTTTCTAGTTCTGAGCCCTCTGCAGCCTGTTTGGAGTAGACAGGTCAATCAGACATGACCACTGTACCATACTCAAGATAAGGAAGAACAAGCGTCCTCGCCAAATAAGCCCACAGATTAACCGAGAGGAAATCTCCCCTCTGCTTTAGGCCATGAAGGGCACTAAAAACCCTTCAAATTTTTTCCACATCCATAGTCCAGGTAAGGTTTTTATCAATTATTAACCCGAGCCTGCAGACACTGTCAGAGTATTGGAGCGCAAGACCATCGACCACCACGTTGGGGAGCAATTCCTCCTGAATTTTATTCCTAGAGTAACCGACTATTATCGACTTAGACTTCCCCGTGATGACCCTAAAATTCAGACTGACGAGAGCCTCAGACACCCTGACTATGTCCTCATTAAAGAGCCGTATGTTTTCGTGTAAACTGGAGATATCACTGTGTATATATGTATATCATCAGAATAAAGGTGATACCTACAATTCCCCAACACGGATGGCATGAAATTAACATAGAGCAGGAAAAGGAGCAGCCCAGCGTCGAACCCTGAGAAACCCCCTCATCCCTAGGGCCAGATCTAATGGATTCCCTAGCGACACTCTGCCTTCTGCCAAACAAGTAGGACCGAAACCAACCAAATATCGTCTCCCACAATCCATATCTGCCCAGAACACACAATAGCCTATCATGATCTACAGAGTCGAACACTTTAGAAAGATCCAGCAACACCAGCAGAGTTACCCATTGCTCTCCTAATGTCATCTACAAGCTCGGTATTAGTGATGTGGTTCCCTCTGAATTCCGACTGAAGCCCACGACCAGCCAAATAGCGAGATAGCTGGCAAAATACAGTTCCCTCAATTATTTTGGCAAGAGCTTAGATCATGCTTATCGACCTGTAGTCTGACGGCTCCCGAAGACTCGAGACCTTCTTTATTGGCCTAATCAGGGATTCCTTCCAGGCACCATTAAAAAGGAAAAAAGGAGGCAGAGGGTCTTGATAGTGAAACAAGTAATGTACTTAAAACAGCTCGCCTCCCTCAAAGATTTACCAAAAAAAAATTGAACAATAACTATAATTGGGGTCAACATATATCAGAAAGGGTTAATGAACTTCCCAATGATATTCACTGGGAAGTTAGGAAAGAGATCGAAAACATATTATTCGATGGATCATTTAAAAAAAGCAAAACAACAATTTATTATTTTTATGTTTAAAGTATATACCTAATGTAGCACAATGCTATGATCTCCGTCTCTAAAAGTGTAATGCAGGATTCACTTCTAACTTACTTCATCTGTACCAGCACCACTTTAAAGAGAAGCTTCGTATTTTCGTTTTTCAAACAAATATTTTCGAATTCCTTTAAATTTTCGTTTGATTTCATTAACTTTTAGTTGTTCCAGGTCTGATTTTATTTAAATCTGTGACGATTTTGTTTAGCGATAATATCCTTGCATTTCTATTTGTTTATACTGAATGTAGGCCTAGCAGAAGCACCTAGAAATAAAAGGTGCTTCTGCTACTGGAATATAAATTCACACCATCTTCAACTTATAATTCTATATAGTTTTGCCATGACCTCTTTTGAATTGAATTTCTAAATTGTGTAGACCTTCTTGTACATCTATTTACATCTTGAAAACCCAAACCTTTTAATGAACAAAACAATTCTTCATTTTCATTTTTTGTATAACACACACGATTGTTACTAATTAAAAAATTATGCAGAATACAGCAGGACAATGTGATTAATTCAACCTTTTCTGTTAGATATAATGCCAAAGACATTTTCAACAACCCTTCTTGATCTACTTAATCTATAATTAAATATTCTTTGTTCATTTGACAAACTTCTGTGAGGGTATGGTTTCATTAATCTAAAGGTCAAAGCAAAGGCATTATCAGCCACAAAGACGAATGGTTCTATTTTGTTCGATATTTTTCCGTCAGATGGGAAATTTAATGAGTTATCATTTACTGCTTGACAGAAGCTACTAGCTCTACTAAACACCCCCGTCACTATTTCGACCATTTACTCCAACATCAATATATAAGAACTTCACGAAAGCATCCACTACTGCTAATAGAACAATGCTATGATCTCTTCTCTTGATAATTATAAAAATATGACCCATAGATTCTGGATGGATGGAAAATCATGTGTTTCCCAATTATTGCTCCTAAGCAGTTCCTCTGATGTTTGAAATTTTCGGCAACACCTAGCCATTCAACTTGTGATGTCAGAATCTACAGGTGGCATGAAAAATGAAAATAAATAGATATATTTTAATATTCCCAGCAAATACTCAATGTATTTTATACGTTCAAATATTGATTTTTCAAATTTGTATATATTGCTGCACAGCATTCTGTTACAATTAGACTAATTGTACTTTCATGTATTCTGGTTGAGTACATTACGCTTCGGAATTCATCTGTAGCCAAAAGTCAAAGAGAGCCTGTAAAAAAAAATATATATGATTTGTAAATAAATATGATATAAGTCTAATATTAATTAAATTCAAGGTGGTTTCAACCAATAAATCCAACAATTGCCAATCGAGATGTTTCGACGAAAGATGGCTGAATAAAATTTCGCCGAAACGTCCTGATTGGGAATTGTTTGAAACCGCCTAGGCTCCATCAACTCCAACATTAATATTAAAATTATACTAACCTTATTTCAGAAGATATAACTTCTCGCATTCCTGTATTCATTTTGGTTTCTTTTTAGCAACCATGGTTTTGTGCAAATAATAATGTTGCCGATGCAATAATTCGTTATTAATGAAGTTCGTACTGTTAAATTCCTTGAATCCATTTTTACTGTCTGAAAATATATATATTTGTAGAGATTTGGAAATAAATATATATATAATTACCTGAAGATGAGTGCGAGTTATTCTTCTTTCTTGAGACGGTACGTACGCGAGCACTTCCGGAAGGCAGGTAAGCACAAACGAAATGGAGAAAACGCACGCACAGATCCAAGAAAAGTAAAAAAGGAAATTCACATTCATACACAATTCACAGATCAATTAATATCTCCCCACCTGCCTAATATCATTTACTAACGAGCTAAAAAGAAGCAGAGTTAATTGATCTGATATTCATTCACGAGTTAGGAAGGAAGCCCGGCCAATACAATACTGAAGTTCCTCCTTGATTCCTCATCTCAGAAACAGAATGACGTTGTTCAAGATGCATGCTGAAAAAAAAAGAACCCTAACAACATCCTATACGAACTCCTAACATCTTGAACATTAACTCACTCTGTCCTGAAAGAACCAAGGCCCAGAACTCAGCACTGACTAACAAGGCCTCTGAGAAAGAGACAACACTTTTCTAAATTCGCGACACACGTTAGAGAGATTCTTCTAGTCCTCTTGGATATCAGCCAAAGGCGAATTGAATCCTCGCCTGGGAGCCCTGCCTAACTAAATGGGAAGGAGAAAACGAACATCAACACCCTATGCCAGTGTAGAGGAATCAATTCACAAATGACCAACATCCAAGAGAACTTCGAAACAGATGGTTTAGAGATCTTCTTAAAACTGAAATTAAATGTATTAATAACATCCTATTCATGCATCTATATCAAAATATCTACAAATATTTAGGAAAAATTAAAAATCTACGCTCACGTAAATGCTCAGACTTTGAATGTAGCTGCTAGACTCTGCAATCAGATGTAGAAACTGCCTTGATGAGAAGATGCCCTTGAAGTACGTCTCGATGGCTGCCGATGTACAATTGGAGGTTGCTCTACAGTCATGATGTCGAAGGCGATTAGTCGGCTTCTGAAATAAAAAAGAAAAAAAATTATAAATTTTTTCTATTTATTTTGTCCCCTTCTCCATTAAGCATAATAAAGAAATAAAGAGACATCAGTCTTGATTTATGAAAAGAGTGATTTTATTTTCAAGAGAACGTTTGGTGAAACTTTTTTTTTTTGGGAAAAATCAATCTTTTGAAATATTTTTTGGGGGTGAAGAGCCAAAAGAACTTATTGAAATGTGGAATTTTAGAGGCAAGAAGAATTTTATCTCCCTACACGTTTCGAGAGTCTAAACGCCTCTCTTCAACAGGACTAATGTGCTTATTAATAAATTAACCCTCGCTGGTTTCGTCTATTAGAGAACAGGGTTGGATTTTTTACATGATTTGAGTTTTTTTTTTTTTACAAAAAACTTGTAAAAAACTCTATCTTACGTAAAAAATTATGGTAGTGTAAAAAAAACTCGGATACACATGCGCGAACCCGCGAAAATTAGGAAAAATAGATGATTAAAGGTAATAAATTAAACTTAATAAAAGACTTGTTATTTTACTGTGATTTATTTGCAAAAATATCAAGATCAAAGTTTACTGATGTACTTTTTCAGTTTTTTTGATTTTCTCAAAATTTCGCTCTAACGATGGTGTTTTAAATTCATAAATGAACTATTTTTTAGATGCTCTTTAAAAGGTATATCAGTGAAATTTTTTGTGGAAATCGATTGAAGTACACTTTACTGATGTGGAAGGATTCGTAACTCAGCGCCATCTATGAATCGCATGGTCAAGTTTGAATGGGAAACTAAATATATCTCGATACAAAAAATCTGTTGTGACTCTTACTTTTCGGTAAGAGAAAGTTGTGTGCTGTGCGCCAGTCACACCAGATTTTTTTCTCTTAATTTGCTTTCTGCTGCCTTGATCTCCTTATTATTCATTATACGTTCAGCCACTGACTGTTCCGGGAAATGAATCGAATTTTATTTGCCATTCATATGCTATTCTGGAGCTATACATATTTGGAATTTCATTAAGATTATCAATTATTCCACCCAATGCAGCATATACACGGAACACAAGGGAGGCATCGTCCCAGCATCCCTATGCTGTTCAGATCACGACTAACAGAATTTGTCAATTCCAGTCTTTCTTTGTCCAGTGATTGGAACAAGCTACCTGAGTCTATCTTCCCCAAAACCTACAATCTTCAGACTTTCAAGTCTAATCTCAACAGGCATCTTCTCAGTTACCGCAGTTAAGTTCCCCTTTTATGCTTCTCCTTTTGTTTTTATTTTCTTTCTAGCTGCATGTGACCACTGGTCTTCGGACCTTATGCACCTATTCCAAAAAAAAGATCTGCTGCTAAAATTCTTTTAACCTCTTAATATTCCTTGTTGAAGATGATCTTAACCAAGACTGAAACGTCAGCCTAGTGGATTTTAATAAATGAAATAATTACTAGCCGTTCTTATTTATCTTACAATGGTTAGTTTATTTACTTTAAGAGCTCTGGAGAGATTTTTTGTCTTTTCTGGATAGATACGCCACTTTGTTTAATTTACATCATTAATTGCCAGATTTCAGATTATTTATTAAGGTCTTTTTCGGCACCTAAGGCCATTTAGACCTCATCCCTATTTATTTGGAATGATTGGTAGCCAATGAAAATGAAATAAATTTTTCTCGTTTGGGATGGGAAGCGAACTCGAGATCCTAGGCACGAGAATATTTCAGATTTCAGTTATTCATAGAAATATTTATTAATTTCAATAAGCGAAAGATGTAGAGGTACCTCCGGGTGTCGCACCACGGATTTGTCGATTTGCAATTAATAAATAAAGAATTATATATATCATGTGTTGGTCCAGGAAGTAATTATGAAAAACATATAACCAAGTATTTATTAATAATCGCGCCTCAGCCCCGGAGAAATCTGAACTGAAAATTTGAGAGACGTTTTTCTAGTAGACTGAAATTTAGCGATCTATCATATAAGTACCTACATTTAAATTAATAAATTCTTGGTTATATGGTTTTCATAATTACTTCATGGACCAACACACGATACATATAATTCTTGAAATATTTATACAATTATAAGGGAAGGAGGCAGAGATTTACCTGAGAATAAATTTAATTTCAGATATGGAATGTGTTGTGTGACCTTAGAGCCCTTTATTTAGTAACCACCCTCAAGGAGCCTCTCAGGCACGCAGATAGAGAGCGAGAGATTGCAATGTGAGAAGCAGCAAAGTCTTCAAAAAAAATAAAAAAAGTAATAGGATAGTAGGATGGCCATGAATTTCTCAATGGTTGTTTAAGCTAATGGATGGAAACGAACTCAACCCTGTTTGACAGAATGTCAAAAAAAAAAACGGAGTGTGGGGTTGTTACAATGATGGTATTACTTGTCTTTTTTTTCCCAGGAGGGGGGATCGTAATGTCTGTCTGTTTATTTATTATAGAATTGGGTGCGGGTGGCCTCTGCTGCTCTCTCTCTCTCTCTTTCTACCCTCTGTGCCCCTACGTCCTTGGAAATCATTCAACAACCACAAACAAGTAGAAAATTTTCACCATACGTATTTCCGCAGGAAATGAATGATTGCACATAATACTAGTAGGAAGAGATGTTTAGATCTAAAGGGTTGTTTTTCAGTTTCCGTTTTCAAAAAGGGTGTGTTTAGTCATCAACACTTGCGTTTACATTTCATTTTTAGATAAAAAAAAAATCTGGTGTGACAAGCACAGAACACAACTTTCGATTACCGAAGGTAAGAGAAAGTTGTGTGCTGTGCTTGTCACACCAGATTTTTGTGTCGACATATATTTAGTTTCCGCCAATATATTAGAATTAAAGATGTCAAATTTATAAACATGGGAAAATATTTATATTTTGTTACCATGGCAACCATTTCTCCTATCTTCTCTATGAAGCACAAGAGTAAAGTGTGCTTCAAACAATTTTGAGAGCAAAACGAGAATATACATTTGAAAGAGCATCTAAAAAATAATTGATTTTTGAATTTTAATCAAAATCGTTAGAGCGAATTTTGAGAAAATCGAAAAAAACTGAAAAAGTACATCAGTAAAGTACTAGTACTCTTTGGCCGATTTTGATTAAAGCTTATTTTCCGGTCCCGGGGGTGTTTAACTTAAATATAAAATTTCAACCTCGTAGCTCAATTCCTTCATGCTTAAAATTGAACACACACACACACACAGACACACACACACACACACGACACACACACAGACAGACCATGTCGCGAAAATCACTTTTTTGGATTCAGGGGACCTCAAAACGTATATATCCATCAAAATCTCGACATCGAATTTTTGACATGAAACCAATACTTTCTCTCTCTATATATATATTACATATATACATAGGTAAGAGAAAGTAAAAAATCAAATAATAATTAATTCAAATATCTTTTGTTGTGTCATTTAAAAGCCAGATCAACATGGGCGTAACTAGAAAATTTGGCTGGGGGGCCTAGCTACGCCCATGTAGATCAATGAATATAAAAAAAAAATTCAAAACTCTAGTATCCCGGTCAACTTAGCCATAAAAATAGTGATCAATTCCCACAGAGCTGAAAATTGGTGGAGACCTTGTCTACACCATTACAAAAGTCCCCATCGATCGCATGTGTGCTAAAAGAGTTATTCAAAGTCAAAAGTCAAAATTTTCGGTTTTTTTTTATTTTTCTTTAAGGTGCGCGTCTCGGGGTGCTAACTTTGGGACTTTCGAGCGGCCACAATTTTGAAGCTATCGACCTCAAATTTTTTTTAAATTAAAGCTATTTAAAATATCTACAACTTATAGAAGCCCTTTTTTTGATTTTCGAAAAAAAAAATTTTTTTTTTGGATTAATCGCATTAAATAAAAGATATTTTAAAAAAGGAGCTCTATAAGTTGTAGATAATTAAATTAGTAATCATTGTGTTAAAAAATAATTAATCTTTTGCCTTTAATTAATTAGCTGGAAAGTCTAGAATGAAATGCAATTTGTCCCTTGTTTTCCTATGGGGAACACTAACGCCATCTCTTGCCGCCTAGAGGAACTCGGCAGTCAAAAGCTTTCTAACGACTTTTCGAGACGCGCACCTTAAAACGGTAAGTTTAATCAAAAAAATAGGTCAGACATAAATTGTAAATCATAAAATTATCTAACAAGACTGTGAGTGTTGTTTATTGGTGAGGCCAAACATCCCATGGCAACTGGGAATCGAACCCAGGATCTCCGCCTTTCCGGGGCATAGGCGTGCTGTTCATTGCACCAGGCCACCGGACCCTCGAACTGCACCAATAAAACTCACTTCCCCTTATATGCAGTTAGTCGCGCAAGTTATATCTTCATACTTTTTGCCTGAGAATCACCATTTCTGAGATATCGCGATTCTAAAAGTTGAGAGAGTTACATTCTATATAATATGCACACTACGGTGGCCATTGAAGTCGATTTTTGAATTTTCTATTATAATATTCTAACAAAATTTTCTCTTTAATTTTGGTTATTTTCATCTTCTCCTTTCTTCGCCTTAAACCGGCGGTGCGGGAAAGGGGTCCGCGGAATGGGTTTTTTACGACCGGAATAAATAGAACAGGCCGGCCCGTAGCACGGTCTAACGCCTGTTGAAAATATAGAAGGAAGGGACATACATGTAAAGAACAGAAGGACTGTCAGTCCCAGCTCGGGTAGTTCGTGGTCGCCATCCTACAAGATGTGAGCCCCTGAGCAAAATTTTGGTCATTTTCTAAATGTGACGGTAATCGAGATAATTGGATCTTAAGGCCGCGCGCTCTTGAAACAATTCAAAAGCGACTTTTGGTATTTTATTTGTAATAGTGTACCCAATGTCTCCACCAATTTTTAGTTCTGTGGGAATTACTGTAATTTGAAATATCTATTTTGACCGGACTATAGTAAATGCCAATTTAAAAAAGTTTTAAATAAATTATCGAGTGATTCTAAATGAGAGGTGCCCAACTTACTTTAAAGCCCTCGGGGCTTGGTGTAGGGATTAGCCTGCTAACCTCGTATACCGGGTTCGGACCCCAGGCAGTCCGATGATTTTATTTTCCAAATGGCTTAAATAAGAATGCCTGGACCCCCCAATATGTATATTAATCAATAACGAATATCGTCAAAGTCTAATATGGCCTGAGTTGCCGAAAAGACTGTGTGAGGGTGAATGAGAAAAAAAGTGTGAGTGTTTAAAAAAATTACTGACGGAAACTAAATATATCTCAAAACAAAAAATCTGGTGT
>JAKCPI010027918.1:0-36437 GCA_023213315.1 Euborellia annulipes | reverse complement strand
GGAAGTTTTTTACCCTGGCCTAATAGCTCCTGAATCTCTGCCAATTTCTATTCTTTAAAAGATAGATCTTGGAGCCCCTACAACTAAGTAGTTTTTTTCCATTTTTAAGTTGACCTTGTGGAAGGAAAATTCTTTTCTTTCTATTTCTCCCTAGTCTCGCCCTTGCAATTAATTTTATTTACCCTGTTTAAAACGATGAAAAATAAATGAAAATTTTTTCTTCTGTTATTAATAATAAGAACCACGACTTTATAATAAATTTAAATAATTATTCCAAGACGATATAGATCTCTGATGAAAAAAAAAGAGGGTAAAAATATTTGATTTTGTTCCAAATTATTTTAATGTATTTTGGAATATATTTAAAAATATCTTAGCTAAACGTAAAATTATTACATTCAACAAGTTTGAAAAAAGAATGTTGGTGGCGTAACTAGGAGGGTCACTCTTGATTAATTGTTCTAAGCTCTCCTCGGTCAAAATTACTATGATTTTATTACATCTTCTAATAATTAATTTTTTATTAAATTTTTTTGATAATTCAAATTAGCAAAAGGATCATCCGCAGTGAAATAATCTAATAATCATCTAGTTTAGGCAGGACTATGATTTATTTAGGACATTTGCAAAGGGAATAATTTATTAACATTCTCTTCCTACCTCCGACGAACCATAACATTCACTCAAATCTTATTAATTCGTAAATTACATCATATTTTTATGTAATAAATTATTCACCTTTATCTGTATTTCAATCGCAAGATTGTCTTTAACTAATTTGAAAAAGATTAATGGAATGAACAAAAAAAGCAAGACCTATTTGTACAAATATTATTATTTAATTTTTTTTAAATAAATCTTATTTCACGAAAAAATATTTTCTAAACCTTTTCTTCTTAACTGAACTCTAGCATGCAAAGATCTCTAACATTTTGAGCAATTTTACTTTCTCTTATCTATATATTTATGTAATATAATAGGCCTATATAGTCTATATATAGAGAAAATTCATTTAAAAATTCGATGTGGAGATTTTGATGGATATACGTTTTGAGGGTCCCTGAATCCAAAAAAGTGGTCTGTCTGTGAGTCTGTTCAATTTATTGATAAAGCATGAATGAATTGAGCTAGGAGCTTGAAATTTTATATTTAAGTTAGGCACCTACCTGAGGCGTGAAAATAAATTTTTAAACAAAATTGGCCAAAAGATACTAGTACTTTACTGATGTACTTTTTCAATTTTTTTTTTTTTTTTTTTTGATTTTCTCAAAATTCGCCCCAACGATTTTGATTAAAATTAAAAAATCAATTATTTTAACATGCTCTTTAAAATGTATATTCTCATTTTGGCATTGAATTCTTATGAAGAGCAGTTTACTTTTGTACTTCATAGGAAAGATAAGAGAAATGGTTGCCATGGTAACAAAATATAAATCTTATAAATTTTACAACTTGAATTCTAATATATCGACGGAACCTAAATATATGTCGACACAAAAAATCTGGTGTGAGAAGCACAAAAGTCAACTTTCGATTATCGAAGGTAAGAGAAAATTGTATGCTGTGCGACCACTTACACCAGATTTTTATTAAAAGAAAAAATTTATCTTAAACTTATATAGAAGTCTCGTTGTTCTTTTTATTTTTGCAGCGAATAAAGTATTAATTAGACGTCTCTATATAACCGATAAAGTAACGATTTTAGTGTGAAATTGAATGGAATCCACTTGCCGATTATCTTCCTCTTCCTGAATAAAAACAGAAATGTTCAGGACCAATCGAGCAGAGTGTTTCTGTTTGTATTTATTTCTCTCATATTTACTCCATATAATATATAAAATATCAAGCGCATTCACTCAACGACGCTTTGACCTACTTCATGCTAAAAACATACAAAAGTCCTTGGACCTCGACGCAGTCGTCGTCGCCATTTCCGGAAACGATTGCCATTCTATTTCAGGAGAAATTTATTAGAGAGAGAAAAAAAATTGAATTTATAAATGAATAAAACGCAAAGGGGGTGTTGAAATTTCTAAGGCATTTAAACCATTAACTATTTTTTTATTATTAAAATGACTGTCTAAATGAATAGTATTAAAAATTTTTATTATCATTCAGCATCAGAACCCATCTGGTCTACATCTTGTCATATTAATATTTGTTTGATGTCGTTTTTTTTTTCTGTTTTTCACTGCCAGGATTAATCATAGTGATTTCCGAGGCAATACTTTTCCAGGGCCAAGGTCGTTTACTTTTAAATAGCTATTTACTATTTTTACTTACAAGGTAATGCCCCCGGAAGTGACCTTATACGAGGCGCCAGAGGGGATTAGGGCGTGTATTCTCTTAATAAAAGTGCCAGGTGTAAACAACTAATATTTTTTAGTTTTATATGAGGAACCCTTTCTATAAAAAAATACTCAAAAATAATTTAATTTAATTATTTACAACTTCCTATATTTTTATTCATAAAATAAAAGATAATATAAATTTTTCTCAAGGGTGTAAGTCAGGAGGATGGTAATGACTGCTTTCCCCCCGTAATCCGATTGGAAATAAGTGTAGGCTACTTCAAACACGTTTGAGGAAAACACTTATTAATATACTTTTTAGAGAGCATCTAAAAAATAGTTGATTTATGAATTTAAATCAAAATTGTTCCAGTGAATTTTGAGAAATTTGAAAAAAAAAAAGTACATCAGTAAAGTACTAGTATTTTTGAGATTTTGTTCAAAAGCTTTTTTTTCACTGTTCGGGAGGGTACCTAACTTCAGTGGTGTCATTTCAACTTTTTCTTGGCAGGGGCAAATTTTTTCCTTGGGGGGGGGGCAAACATTTTTTTTCTTAAAATTTACTTACAAATATGCACTCAAATTGAGCCAAAAGATATTTAATTTAATTAATTGTTTAATTCTCTACAGTTTATATACCGGTACTCGTAGATATATTTTGAAAGATTTTATCTAGAATAATATAAAATTTTATAAAAGTCAGAGCCCTTGGGGGAGAGGGGGGGGGCAAATGACCACCCTGCCCCCCCCCCAAATGACGCTACTGTTTAACTTATATATAAAATTTCAATCTCGTAGCTCATTTCCTTCATGCTTAAAATTGTCACACACAGACCAATTTGCCTGACCCTCTTATTTAAATTCACGAGATCTCAAAACGTATATTTCCATCAAAATCTCGACATCGAATTTTTGACATGATCGTAATACTTTCTCACTATATATTGCATATATAAGCAAGAGAAAGTAATACAAATGTTACTGCATTTGGAAATTATGATATCATCATATTTATTAAATAAATAATATTTTTGTAAAAAAAAAAAAAAAAAAAAAGTATAAACATCCAATCTTTTGCGCATATGCCCCAAGCAACTACTTGCATCCCCTACTAACCCTTCCTTTCCATTATAAACATCTGTGATACGTAAACCCCATTAAACATAACATACTACCAGTACCATATGATTTATTAACCCGCTATTAAAATTTTAATTTATAGCCATTGATTATATTCTCAATTAATTCAGATAAGAATTGATTTATTCATTTTGATTATGATAAATCTAATGAGATCTATTTATTTTCATGATGTGTAAATTTAACAAAATTCAAGAGGAAAAAAAATCAAAATTGGTACAAATCTATTATTGGTGATCTAGTATACGAAAATCTTGTTCGTTTTTTTACTTTCTCTCACCCTATATGGACCCTGTTATGCAATGGTGTGTCCAAGACCAAAAAATTCAAAATTGAGTTAAGCACAGAATATTGTTTCAAATGCTTTAATTAATCGTATTTTTTATGAAATATGTCCTAAAAAAATTTATATTTAATGTTATTTGCACATTTGACAAGTAAAATTATATATAATCCAATGTGATATAGGCCTATGTATATTTTGTAAAAATTTTTAGCCCAATGGCAGTTGGCTAGACGGGCAGAATAAAAAAAAAAAAAAAATATAATCCAATGTAAACAAAAAACTTTATTGTTGATTTTCTCAAAACTCGATGTTTGGTCTTTGACACACCATTGCATAACAGGATCCATATATGAAATATATAGAGAGAAAGTATTGTTTTCACTTATATTTTCAGACAAGTCGTTACCTAACCACGAATTAACTGAGCTAAACTCTTTATTTTTCTAAATTTCGACATTGAACTTTTGACATGAATCCAATACTTTCTCTATATAGGCTATATTAACATATATACCGGTACAATTAAGAGTAGGGACACAAAAATAGTATCGATACTTACTAGTACTTTTTTTACTCGATGTTTTTTTTTTTTTTAGATACTTTACTCATTTGAGTACTTGATTGCCAGTATCGAATGAAAAGTACTCATTCAAAAATAAATTTTTTTAAAAGTCTTCGGCATCTTAAGCCTTATAAGTTACAGAAATATTTTAATTACAATTCTGCAAAGAATATTGCATGTTCTTTTTTGCTAGAGAAAATTCTGGTCGCACTGCACACAACTTTCTCTTACCATATGCAATTGAAAGTTGTGATTTTTTGGTCGATTGGAATGAAATTCTACTTCTCACATGCTTGGGGCAGGAATACTTAGCTAATGTATAAAATTTGAGTATCGAGAGTTCTTTCCTTATTGAGTTATTTAATTTAATCCACATTTTTTGAGGGCTCGCTGGTGTAGTGAGCTAGGGTGTCAGCTTCTGCAAAGAAGATCCCTGTTCAAATCCTTGGCATGCGGGATTTTTCATTAAATAACAATATTTATTTAATGTAAACAAATCCTCAAGCAAGCCCTGGATTGGAATATAGGATGTAAAGAAGGTTCCCTCTCAGTGATGCATTCTTCGAAAGGAGTAGGCTACACGCCGGTGCTGAGGGAGTCCCTCCTCAAACTAGGACATCCTCCATAGCATAGAAGAGGTTGGATAAAAGGAGCCGGTTGGAACCAGAAATAAGGATTAGTTCCACTAGCTAGAGACGAGAGCAGGAGGAGCTAGAGATAGGAAATGATGTAACTTCACGGGGTGCCGATAGATGGCTACGGCCAGAGGCCGGTTGGGTTTGAGGTGTGTGTCTCCGTACACGTAAGCACCTCGGGTAAATAAACGGGGATCCCGATAGGAATTTCAAAATAAATAAATAAATAAATAAATAATCCACATTTTTTTGATATTTCACTTGAAATTCATTCAAATGATTGTGAAAATGACGTAAATTCAAGCTAAAAGGGAATCGTCTTCTTTTAATGGCGATTTCAAGAAAAGCAATAAAACAGGCATTTAAAAGTAATAAAATCTCTTTCAGAGAAATTAACATAAATATTATGTTTTGATATTTTAACTGGAATCGATCTTCTTGAAATTCAACATTTTTTCACAATAAATTAAATTGATTTCAAGTGAAATATCAAAAAATGTGGGTTATGGGAATTACTCAAAAACAAAAAAACTCTCGATACTTAAATTTTATACTTAAGCCAAGTACCTATGTCGCAAGTATTTCACGAAATTTCAATCATATCAGCCAAAAGGTACTAGTACTTTACTAATGTATTTTTTTCAATTTTTTCGATTTCTCAAAATTGACTCTAAAGATTTTGATTAAAATTCAAAAATGCTTTATTTTTTAGATGCTCTTTAAAAAGTATATCAATAAAACTTTACGTGAAAATAGCTTAAGAACACTTTACGCTGCGATTCAGCCCAGGAGGGGGAGGGGGGGGGGGGTTGATCCCACAAGAAGCCCTAATGATCATTACTCTGAGGAAGGGGACATATATCGCACTGATCTTCCGATGTTTGATCGACGTTAGGGGCCTAAGATGACAAAAAAAAAACTTAAAAAAAATACTCTTACTTAAAAAAATACTCGATACTTACTGGTACGGATACTTTTTCCCGATACTTTACTGGTATTGATAATTTGCTATCGATACGATACCAAGTACAAGTATCAATACTTTATTTTCGATACCACATCCCTAAGTAAGAGAAAATAAAAATTAAAATCACCATAAAATAGTAGGGAATTCGAGCGTGAGAAGGAACCTTCCTACACCTACTTTATTTTGTTAAATTTATCTACAAAGAATTGAAAAGATACCGGGTTGGATTTAAGGTTTATTAATATTTATATTTCGTTCAAGTGTTTCGGCTTTTGCCTACATACAATAGTATTAAAGGGAGATATACATACTTGATGTACATATACGGTATTTATATTTTTAAAGCTGGAGATAACATTTATTTGAAGAATAAACATAATTACGGCATAAAAACCCTCAATAGCCTACAAAAAAATCATTCCCCGGTTATTTACCCCTGGTGCATCGTGCACGGAGGTACGCACCAAACCCAAGTACCGGTATCTAGCGTAATTGCCATTAACCCGGTTCCAATGTTGGGAGTGAGAGGCCCTTCACCTCCCTACTCCCCAAAAATCAGTCCCTTTCGGGACTGGTATCTCCTCCAATCCAAATCACCATTCAGAATAAACATAAATATAATTTCAGGGTTATCTAAACACTTTATATATTTTTTATTGCGTAAGTTAATTAATTTTAAAGATATTATTATTATTAAATTTGTGGTAATAATTTCCTTTTTTTTCACTTAAATATATTCTACCAGTGAATTGAACCTTTCACCATCAAGAAAGTATTCAATAGGGCAGTGGTTCGCCTGAGAAGGGGGGGTCCCTTTCTCCTCTAGTTGCGCCAATGCACAGAGGGAAAAGTTTAATATCATTCGTAAGTATTTAATCAAACTTGATAATAAAATTAATAAATAAAATAAATAAAAAATAAAAAAAATAAATAAATAAATAAATATATATATTTCTATGTGTCTACTCAAATAAAATCCACTTTCATGTTTTGAGGTCTCCTGAGTCCAAAGAAATGGGTCCCGCAAATCGGTCTGTCTGTGTGTGTCTTTCTGTCTGTGTGTAACGATTTTTAATTTGAAAGAATTGAGCTACCAAATTGAAATTTTATATTTAAGTTAACTACCCTCCCAGACACTCAAAATGAGCTAGTGAGCAAAATTGGCCAAAAAGTACTAGTACTTTACTGGTGTACTTTTTCAGTTTTTTTCGATTTTTTCAAAATTCGCTCCACCAAAATTGTTTAAAATTCAAAAATCCATTATTTTTTAGAAGCTCTTTACAATGTATATTCTCATTTTGCCCTTGAAGTGTTTTGAAGCATACTTTACTCTTGTACTTCATAGGAAAGATAGGAGAAATGGTTGCCATTGTAATCCCCCTTTGGAACTTTTTACACATTTTAAAAAGTTTTTTCTAATTCTTATAAAGTTTTTGTGATTATTTAGCATTCTCTATTGTTTATAAAATATTCAAGTAAGAGATTAAAATTTTGAAAAATAACCATAGTTTATTTTATTATTACATTTAAAATGCAAGTTTGGAACTAAGGTGCTATGGGAAACTAAATATATCTCGACACAAAAAAATCTGGTGCGAACGTGGTGCACAACTTTCTCTTACCGAAGGCTAAGAGAAAGTTGTGTGCTGTGCGCCAGTCACACCAGATTATTTTTAGATATGTATTTCTTAATGAATCAGAGGACTTAGTATTATATTAATCGTCTGAAACAAATTTAATAGAATATAATATTTTTACCTTCTCTTATTTTACAATAAAATTTGCCATACTCATATATAAAAAGTAAAAGGGCATTTTCACTTATTAAACAAAAAAAAAAAAATAAATAAAGAAAAAATAAGATGAGGAATATCTGTTACCCTTGTTAAGAAAAACCCAAGTAAATGACATCGCATGTTCTAAAAAGAAATTTTTTTGCGCTTTTTCAAAAGATGCTTATTCTTTGAAAACCATCTCAATTAGTCATTAACTAAGTAACTGGTTAATGACTTTAAGAAATTTTATATGAGAATTCTTAAATGATTTGGCAAGAAATTTTCTAGTAAACAAGCGTGAAATGTCAACATTGCTCTTTAAGAAGAATTAGATATCACGGTATAAGAAATCTGGCTCACTTTATCATTAGTGGGTCTACTTAATTCGGAGGAGAGGACGAGAATTAAAATTATTATTGCATTATTATTTGAATTTTTATTTGCTAGTAAAATTTTTTTGGTTGTTAAATAATATGGTGTGAATGCGCGGCAAACAAGTTCTCTTACCTCTGTAATGTGAAGTTGTGCCCTGTACCTGTTACCATGGGTAGCGGAAAATATACTGACACCGACACTGGGAAAATTAAAAAAGGTTTTATAGTTTTTGTAGTTAAAATACTATATTTTATGAATAATTTTATTTTATATACGTAGACACCTACACAGGCAAAGCAAAATCCACACCATATTCTTGCTTGTCCCACCAGATTTTTTTTGTCGATCTCAATAGTTTAGAATTCAAGATGTAAAATTTAGAAAAATCTTTATATTTTGTTACCATGGCAACTAGGTATTTCTCCTGTTTCTGAAGTACAAAACTAAAGTGTGCTGAGGGCAAAATGAGAATATACGTTTTAAAGAGGAAATAAAAATAACTTAGTAGATAGGAAAGGAGAATGCAGCCAGGTAATACGTCTCCACGAAATTACCTGGCTGCATTCTCCTTTCCTTTCTACTGTTTAAATACAACAGTCACTTTAAATCTTCAAATAAAAATAACTTATTTAAGAATTTTAATCAAAATCGTTGAAGCGAATTTTGAGAAAATCGAAAAAACTGAAAAAGTGCATCAGTAAAGTACTAGTACCTTTTGGCCTATTTTGTTCAAAAGTTTCGTGTCACGTGTCAGGGGGTGCCTTACTTAAATATAAACTTTCAACCTCCTAGCTCAATTCCTTCATGCTTTAAATTGAACACACCCAGACAGACAGACCATTTTGCGGGATGTATTGTATTTTTTTTTAATTCAGGGGACTTCAAAACGTCCATCAAAATCTCGACATCGAATTTTTGACTTGATTGCAATACTTTCTCCCTATATTTTAACATAAGCTTATATAGGCAAGAGAAAGTAAAAATGTACTCAACAGAGCTAATTTCTAGTGCGTTTTAATTAACCTATATCAGTTGTTTATTTATTTATTTTTTTTTTAATAATTTTATCTAAAATTTATTTACTGCAATTCTATAATTTCATTCTATTCATTATATTTAGATGATATTATCACATTTAATATAATCTTGATTTTCATACAATACTAGTAAAATGATTTTTAAAATGCACTTATAGTTCCTAATCAGTGTATACAAAGGTTTTGAATTATATTAGTCTTTATTTTACAATTTTTCAAAGAGAAATTAATTCATTTTGACTTTCTCACCATGGGCATATCTAAGGCCCTCCCCCCAGAAGGCTCGTAGCAACCCCTTTCAAGCCCCCCGGAGAATGGCTGGTCCCATGGCCCCCACCCCCTCAGCCAAATTTCTTAGTTACGCCCATGTTTCTCACAGTAGAAATCAAGCTCCAACTTTTTTTTCCTAATCTTTTATAAATAATTCATTATCATTTTGGTATTATAAAATTTGTTTTCAAAAAATTTTCGGTTCATTTATCTTATTAACGTGTTAATCATATTAAAATTGTTTTTTATATTCATTTAATGTATTCAAAAACAGTTCAAATCAAACCATTAGGTTAATTTTATAAAATAATAAATTTATATATTTCACTAATAAAAAATTTTTGTCAATATCGATTCCTGAATAAAATATTAGTTTAACGCTGTAGATTTAATTTATTCGTCGTCAGTTAATCATTTCGCGAATCTCCCATTTAACCTGATGACTCATCATTAATGAATAAATATGAATATGTATGCTCTAAAATAGGCCTCCGGTCTTTTATTTCGCATTATTCTTTTTACTTAATACTCTCCCAGCCTCCGCTCTTTTTTTTACTTCTTTTTTTTAGAAGAAAAATACATTCATTGTTATCTTTTACAATATAAGAATTAGATTCCAAAGGGATTTAGGCTTTGGAAAGATGACGATTTTTAAATAAAGATTAAGATAATAATACGTGCACGTGTCAGGAATTTTGCCCAGGGATCCACATCTTGTAGGAACGGTGCGTGGATGGCGACCTCGATTTACCCAAGCTAGGACTGGCAGTCTTACTGTTCTTTACATGTTTTCATGTCCCTTCCTATATTTTCAACAGGCGTCAGACCGTGCGATGGGCCGGCCTGTTCTATTTCTAGTTATTTTGTCAATCACTGAAATCTGTAGTGTTAAAATAATAAATATTTATACGAATAAATATAATTAAAGATCAAACTTTGTATACCTAAAATTTTGGTTTGAATAATTGAAAATAATTTTGAAATTCGAGACTTCAAGAAAATTAGAGAGGAAATTCAATGTGATTTTTGGACTTGACAATTTTAGAGGTAGAAAAAATTTTTACTTTCTCTTACCCCCGGTATATAAAATATATAGAGAGAAAGTAGTGCGTCATGTCAAAAATTTGATGTCGAGATTTTGATGGATACACATGTTTTTAGGTCTCCTGAGTCCACAGAGTGGGTCCCGCAAATTGGTGTGCGTGTCTCTGTGTGTGACGATTAGATGAAGGAATTTAGCTACTGAATTGAAATTTTATATTTAGGTTAAGTACCCTCCAGGACACTCAAAATAAGCTTTTGAACCAAATCGGCTAAAAAGTAGACCTACTAGTACTTTACTGAAGTACTTTTTCAGTTTTTTTTTTTCGAATTTTTTCTAGAAAATTGTTTGAAGTACACTTTACTGGTGTATTTTTTCAGTTTTTTTCAATTTTCTCAAAATTCGTTGCAACAATAAATCTATTATTTTTTTAGATCCTCTTTAAAATGTATATTTGCATTGTTTTGGCCTGAAAATTGTTTGAAGTAAACTTTACTGATGTAGTATTCCAGATTTTTATTACTTATTAAATGCAAATGTTCAAGTTTGGAACTAAGGTTCTATGGGAAACTAAATATATCACGATACAAAAATTGGTGTGAAAAGCACAGTATACAACTTTCTCTTGCCGAAGGGTAAGAAAAAGTTATTTGCTGTGCGACCAGCCCCACCAGATTTTTTAATCTGTGTTAAAGAGCAGAAGAAAATTTAAATAAAAGAAAAATTTTTAGTGGTTGTCTTATGGTTGCATGTGAATTAAAAATAAAAATTGATTTTATTTTCACTTCTCTATATACATAGTTATATACTGCGTACCTTACTTATTAGATATAGAAGGAAGTTTATTCCGAAATTACACACCTCTTCGATTGATGGCAATAAATAAAATTATAATTTCAAGCTTTATACAAAACAAATTGTATCAGAGATAAGAAATCACAATTTCTAATCTTTTTATTACCTTCATGAATGATTAATAAAAAACCATTAAAAAATTGAATTAATAGGGGTAAACGCCCTTAAAAAGGCCAAATCCCTTCAAATTTTGTTTTGCTTGCGGATGGTGATGGGATATTGGAATTAGGGAGGCCATTGGCCCTTGAGGGCTTATCATGATGCTCATTTCCAACCGAGCAGGTTGTGAATCACGACCTGAGACCGTTTGCTTTACATTTTATTATTATGACACAGAGAAAGAGAGTGAGAGAGAGATTCTCTCCAGTTGACTCATCTCTCTCTCTCTCTCTCTCTTCTTTCTTGCTAGGAAATGTAATGTCAAGATGAATATCTCTCTCTCTCTCTCTCTTGCTCTCATCCTGCTCTAAAGCAGGTGTGCATCGGCCGAGACACGTGGGCCCCACTTGCAGCAATAGTTGACCCTCCAATCAGAAGGTTAATTCCCAGTAGATAGGCAACCAATCGTACTGCTTAGTCATCTACCAACAACATATTCAAAAAATGTCTATAATTCAACTTCCCTATATAATTTTAAAACAAAATATTATATGGGGAAGTTTAATATTTGGTTTGTTAGATGGCCTCATTTTTACGAAAATCACCAGGATCTCTAGATACTAATTTTTTAACGAATAAGTATTAAATATAGTAATTGAATTTCGTTTTTCGGCATCTAAGGCTATTTAGACACCCATCCCTATTTATTTCAAATGATTGATAGCCAATTCAAATTAAATACATTTTTCTCGCTTGAGACGGGAAACGAAACCGAAAAGCCATAAATTTGTACTATGAAAATTTCCTGAAAATGACTTATGGACTACAGAATATAGGCTATAAGAAAATAAAAATATGGAACGAAATCAATACTCTTGTTTCATGATTTAAAATTTTGTGATTGCCCTCTCGTCTTGAGGATATAGTTTTTTTTTTTTTTTTTTTTTTTTTTTTGGGAAAATTAATAAATTTAGAGATAGTGTTATTGTTGCATAATTAAATAGCGATGCGATAACAATTTAATTATCTAGTTTACTATATAATATAGAATATTTTATATTTATTTTATTTATATTTTAAACCGTTCTATTGATTTTTACTTTCTCTTACCCTATATATGAAATATATAGAGAGAGAAAGTATTGCGATCATGTCAAAAATTCGATGTCGAGATTTTGATATACATGTTTTTTTTTTTTTTAAAGTCTGTATTTTTGATGGCACAGAAAGAATTCGTTTCGTTAAGTTTATGATATAAATATGAACTTAAATAGATAATTAAAAACAGAGGCGTACCGAGGGGGCTCCGGTGAAAACGGAAAAATTTAGATAAAAAAAAAAAATTTAATGAAAATTTTTCTTTGAGAGGGCCCTCGGGGGTTCACGGTATTTTAAAAAGATTTTAGCCCTCGGGGCTTGGTGTAGGGGTAGCGTGCTAAGTAGCACTGCTAACCTCGCATACCAAAAGTCGCGGGTTCGGACTCCAGGCAGTCCGATGATGAGAATGACTGGACCCACAATAGATATATTAAATTACTAGTATCGTCTAAAGTCTTAAATGGCCTGAGTTGCCGAAAAGACTGTGTATGTGTGTGTGAATATGAGTGTCAATGAGAAAAAAGTGAGTGTTTAAAATAAATAAATAAATAAAAATATTTTCGTGTATGGAGAAGGTTGATATTTAAAAATGAGTTCGATCCTCCCCCCGCTCCCCCCCCCCGAAAAATTCAATATACACCTCTGGTACAAAATATATATAGGCCCCTTCTTCTAGTGACAGTCCAGGCCCCCAACTGCCTCGGTACGCCTGTGATTTAAAAAAAAAAAAAAAAAAAAAAAAAAAAAAAACAGATTTTCTGCAAATGTGAAACATAAATGATAATAATATAATAATAAAAGTTATCTCATATCCTCAATTTGCTTTTGTACTTTAACTATTGTATCTTGATTAGTGATCGGAATTTTGGATGACGTCTAAGGTAAATCCTTATAGGTCAAATATGCTGACTTGGACGTTTAATATTTTTTTTATTTTTATATGATAAATTAACAAAATTAAGAGGCGGTGACAACTCTTGTTTTAATAGATAATGAGTATAGTTTCCATAAAGGTAGGCAAAAAGTTACGCTAGCGCCTGCTAGAAAGAGTTTATAAATTTATATATCCATGTTTTTTTTTTTTACTTTCTCTTACCTCTATATATATATTACAAAATATCTCAAGAGCGAAAAGAGCTAGGAGGTTGAAATATTATATTTAAATTAGGCACCCCCATGGGACGTGACACGAAGCTTTTGAACAAAATCGACCAGAGTAGGTACTAGTACTTTACTGATGTACTTTTTCAGTTTTTTTTTCGATTTTCTCAAAATTGGCTTCAACGATTTTTTTTTAAATTCAAAAATCAATTAATTTTTAGATGCTCTTTAAAATGTATATTCTCATTTTGTCATTGAAATCTTCTGAAGACCACTTTACTCTTGTACTTCATAGAAAAAATAGGAGAAATGGTTGGTAACAAAATATAAATATTTTACCACGTTAATGTAGCGTACTGTCGGAAACTAAATACATGTCGACACGAAAAATCTGGTGTGACAAGCACAGAACACAACTTTCGATTACCGAAGGTAAGAGCGCCAGTCACACCAGATTTTTTTTTACTGGCGCCAGTGTATCTTTTGTAAAAAGTACATAGTTATTAAAATAATAAAAAGGATTTTTATGCGAAATAGTATTGTTATTTTAATTTTTACTCTTTTGGAGCTATTTTCAAAAGTTTAAAAATAAATTGACCAAGTAAGAAGTGGCTCTTCCTCTTTTAAAGGAATCAATGGGGGAAAGAAATGAGAAGTGTGTGATTGGTTAAAGATATAACAACGGGAACATTTTTTGGATTTCACATTACGATTCTAGTATTATAAACGCTTTTTCCAACTTCTTTTTCTAATAAGATTTTTAAAGACATTATATTTTGTTTCTTATTTACAATAATTTATTATTCAACTTCCTAAAATACAATTTATCCTAAAAAATTGTATAAAAAGGACTTTAAAGGGGCCTTGTCTTCATGGGAAAAGAAACTTAACAGGAAGCCGAAGAAATGTGTTGGCATCTGGGTAAATGTATGCTAGTGCCCTGTTAAATAAACACCAAAAGAATTTATACACAATACATATACACGTATTTATTATTAAAACGCATTTAGCTAAAAAAAAAAAAGCATAGAGAGTATTAATTATTAATGATAATATTATCAAATTTCAATCATTTTTTTCTAATGAATATTAAATTTGAAGCCACCCTGGTGTTATTATTTTAACATTAATATTTTATTTGATGAATATTAATCCTATTTATGAATTCATTTTTTTGAAATTTTTACTTCCTCTTACCTATATATGTTAATATACAGTATTATTCCTTTCGGCGGGATTTCCGTCTAGCCAGGGGGCTGCGGACCGGATATAAAATTATATAGGCCTATTCCCATATTAGATTTAGACCCATTTTAGACATTTTTTTGGGATAAAAAATTTAAACAAGAGTTATTGTTATTGTGTTTACTATAATTCTTACATTTAAACATAGATAATATAATAATAATGATACTAAAAGCACATTGTAAAGAAATATTCATAAGAATATTATTAGATAATTTTTTTTCATAATTTCCACAGTTAATTTTTGAATATATGGATGCACAAATAATGTATTTTTTTGAATACATTGGTTTTCACTACTTTGGTCATTATGAAATAAATATAGTTTGTAAAAATGCGATGAATATTGCGGACGGGAAAAATGTTCAAGGCGGCCGCTGGCCGGGCCATAATAAATTTTACATCTTGAATTTTAATACTACTGAATACATAAATATTTCTCTATACATTTCCTATGTGAGAACTCGCAACTTTAAGAATTAATAACTCAAAAAATTATAGGAATTTCGGGATGAAAATAATTTTCCTGTAATCCAAAGAAGGTCTTTATGCATATAAAATTTCATTTCAAAATTCCAATGGGAAGTTGCCTAAATTGAGCTTGACAGTCAGTCAGATGGACATTAGCGAATTACACAAAGATTTTTAAATTGATTTGAATTTAAACATTCTATTTTTTTAATTTTTCAAACATATATTTATATAATTCGCTAATGTCCGTCTGTCACGCTCTATTTGGGCAACTTCCAGTTGGAATTTTGAAACGAGTTTTTTATGCTTAAAGAGTACCTTCTAGGGTTTACAGGAAAATTATTTTCATCCCAAAAATCCTAAAAATTTTTGAGCTATTAATTCCTAGGCTAGGCTAGGTCCGAAGCTCACCGAAGGCTGGCGCCGCGGCTAGTTAATAAAAAAAACATATGATTTCATTCTTGGTCTGACACTCTGATCTATCTATTCCTGTTTATAAATATCTAACACCGTTAGCCTAAGCTTGTCTGCACTTTTCACCAAATCTTTCAAATGACTCATTCGCTGATAAATGTATTTTTTATTGCTTTCACTTGCTTTGTTGTTACGTATTATTTTATATCATGTCTTGTATTCCATGGTTGTAATATTTTTCATTTTTAAAACTTGTGGCCTCCCACACAGGAGGCATAGAACATTAATGAGAATATTTATATCTTACATGTAATTCGCTTTTTTTAGTGTCAACAATTTTATCTTGGTATTTTTCTAAACATACTCTTTAAGGATTGAATAATTATTTGAGTTATTTTTGTATATTTCCAGTTTCTTCAACTTACCTCAGAAAAGATCTGAGAATTG
Source organism: Euborellia annulipes (assembly GCA_023213315.1). Taxonomy (NCBI): domain Eukaryota; kingdom Metazoa; phylum Arthropoda; class Insecta; order Dermaptera; family Anisolabididae; genus Euborellia; species Euborellia annulipes. The sequence continues at coordinate 20,327 of JAKCPI010027918.1, read as the reverse complement.
GGTTAAAATAAGCGAATGCTCTCCCCTAGCTCAGTTCCTAGAATGCTATTCTCAATAAATCAATACCTAAAAATAAGAAATTAGATAACAAGACAATATTTTTATCTTAACTATATGTGTGGGAAGGGAAGTCAGAATAAGATGACTTATTTGTCCTTTTTTTTTATTAAGCTTAAAAAAAAACTAAACAGAAGAGCAATCAACAGAACAAACTTTCTCCACCATTACAAGAACTAATGTGCTTTTTAGTTGATGTAATTGTTACATGTTGTTTGGTTAGAGGAAATGAGCTTTTATTGACTTGGTTTTTTTTTCCCTCGTCTCCTCCACTAATATGCATTCTTAGTTAATGACAAATTCTCCACTAAAATTACCTTAAGTTTCTTTTTTCATTTATTCTGAACTTTCATCAAGGAGTTAATCAGCTCTTTATTTTACTAATTAATATTCTATTGATATAAGGGTAATAAAAACGTTTAAATAAATAAAAAAGCTGAGAAATAAAAAAACAATTACTTAATTATCTAAATTATATTGTATAAATAAATTAACCAATAATAACAGTAATATTTTAAAATATAAGATGGAAAAAGTTGTGGTGGGTGTTGAGTTCATATACCACTCATCTTAGATTAAACAAAAAAAAATCTTAAGTCCTTAATAGAAATTTTAATCAGTTCATATTCATTTAGAACTACTGTATACACTGCTCTTTGTCCTTGGTATAAATAATTAGAATAATAATTGAATTTTGTGGTGATCAGGTTTTTTGGTGTTCTTGCCCACACTAAGCTTCACTTTATTGTTCAGTCTCAATCTTCAATCGATTAAAATTTAAGCTAGAGGTGTTGACAAATGTCAATATTAATAACTTAAAGCCACGGGGCTCGGGTTCGGATCCCAGTCACTCCTATGAATATTTATTTAAATCATTTGGATACCAAAAGTTATAAATAAATATGACTGGTCCCTAATATATTATCGTATTTTAAATATTGAGTATCGTCTAAAGCCAGTGATGGACAAAATCCTTTAAAAATGATTAACGATCCGATTCGCGGATCTGGGCAGTTCGGGCAATCCGCTCCCCCCCAAATTGATTATGTAAATTAAATTTTTCTTTTCCTCTCTCTGGCGGATTTTTGAGAGATAATCACTGTACCTGCCGGCTAATAAAATTTATAACAAAAATGATTTCATTTCTAAATAAGAAAAACAAATTTGCCATTTAAATACATTTGTTGAACAATATTCTAGATATTTATATTTTGAATTCAACATTTAATTAATTTTAACCTCCTCAGGAAGACATAATTAAACATTCATTTTTATTTAATTTTTCTTAAACCTCCGCTGTTTGTTATTCTAAGAGTTCGTTATAAACAACTTCAGGAGGAATTTAATGACAAAACATTAAAGTCGAAGGCGGGAAAATAAATCCCATCTCTCTCTCTCTCTCTCTCTCTCTCTCTCTCTCTCTCTTATTCTTGTATTCAAGCCGACTGACATTTTATTAAGGAACCCCTCCCTTTACTTCTAAATGACTTAATCCACGATTAAATTTCCCATTTATTATTATCTGACTACAGAATACAGGAGACTAGAAATATTGAAGATATTTCTTTAGCTAATAAAATAGCTTTTATTTATTTTATGAATGCATATAACTAAATTAATTTCCTTATTTTCATTCTATGCAAAATAAATACTGAAAGCTCAAATAGCATAATATTGAATAAAAAGGATTTGTTGAGTGTGGAAGTGGCTGTGATTAATATCTTAAAAGAATGGAAGGAGGTAGCAGCCAGGAAGGAGTGTCTCCAAAACAATGAAACTCCCAGATATTCGCGACGTTTCGGTCCAAATTTATTTGACCATCATCAGGCAATCAGGAGTTGTCATATGTAAATTTATATAAATATATTTATATAAATTTAAATATATTTATATAAATTTACATATGACAACTCCTGATTGCCTGATGATGGTCAAATAAATTTGGACCGAAACGTCGCGAATATCTGGGAGTTTCATTGTTTTGGAGACACTCCTTCCTGGCTGCTACCTCCTTCCATTCTTTTAAGATAAAAAGGATTTGTATTTCAAACAATGCTCTATGAGACCACATCGTTTATTTGATGATAAGAGTGAGCATTATATTTTTACATTTTATCCTTTTTTATAAATAAAAATTCTAATATCTGGGGTCCTGATTTGGCTTCCCGACCCAAGGGAGAAAAATCTATTTCAAATTAATTGGCAACCAATTATTTCACTTAAATAGGTACGAGTCTAAATAGCCTTAGGCTGGGCGCACACCGTCGATTTTTAGTCGAGCGATAGGACATAAATGCATTAAAAAATCCAGTTGATCTGCAGTTATTGTGTGCGCACCTTCATTGAACTTAATTTTTGGTTCATCAACTAAACTATCGCTCGACTAAAGATCGACCGTGTGCGCCAAGCCTTGGATGCCGAAAAAGACCTTAAAAACAAATAAATAAAAAAAAATTTAAATAAAAATCTTTGATTTTTTAGAATTGTAGTCAGAAAATTAGGAAAGAGGTCTAGGTTCAGGCTTACTATTATTTCTTTTTGGGGTAAATAAAACATTTACAATGAAAGGGGGTACCCTAATTTTTTTCAAGAAGTCACTGGATTTTGTTATTGCAGTTAGCTATTAGTATTAAATTGTGATATATATAGGAGACAAGAAAACTTTTTTATAAATAAGAAATGATATACGATACATAAATTTAAGATATTAGTCTATATAGGCGTTTTTTTTTCTCTACTAATTAGAAATTGGCCTATACATTTATGTCCCAAGCATATTTTTGTTAAATAAAACAATTACATACAATGAAAGGCATCAAAAAATGAAAAATGATTCTTCTAAAAGCCTTCGCAAAATCCTTTTATTTTGGGAGTTATGGTCCAGTAGCTGCTTGAGGATTTGTTTACATTAAATAAATATTTTTTTATTTTATGAAATTTGAAATATAATAGAGGATGCTCTGCTATATGGTAGAAACAGAAAGAAACAGCCACAATACGGAATAATAAGTATTAGCAAAGACCCCTTAAATTGACAGGGGACTGAGTCCAGAGGACTGTTTTTTACATATATAGTTACATAGCATAAAATACTTTTAAATGTTTTAAATTGAAAAGGCAGACTTGATAACATACTCGATAAGTAATTATTTAATAAAAGCATTACAATTTTAACACTTCAAACAATTAAGATAATTGCTTTCATTATCTGTCTTTTGGATTTTAAAATTATAAATTTTGGTAAAGTCAATTCCACTATCCAGAGAGTGGGAATGGGAGAGTTCTGTTTTCAAAAAACAAATTCTTGTTTTTGTTCTGGTCGATTCTTGTTTAAACATTCTTTTTTTTCTATATCTTAACTTTTTATCGCGGAATAAAATAATACATGTACTCCTTTTAACACAACGTTTCGGTCCTGATTATAGACATGTTCATACATTTTAATTCGCTTTTTTTATTCATTCGGAAAACAATTAATTATTCCAAATGTGTGTTGTTGTTTCTCCGTTTATTATCCGCAAACACTTCCGGCAACCGTAAAATTTCATTACTCTCTCTCAGATAGAATGTGTTGTGCTAAGTGCATCAAGTGCTTCCGTTGTCCAGACTTGTAATCTTCGGAAGGGATCTACGCGAAGTGACCCTCCCCCTCTCTCTACCAAAAAAAAGAAAAGGAAAGAAGACGAAAAATAAAACCCGAAGCGAGACTTCTTTCACGGATCATAACCTTCCACGGCCCCGTGGCTTTTGCTCTCGCGTTTCCGTTGCCAATAACATAATTCACCGATTTTTCTGTCGTCGCCAGAGTCTCGAATATCCTTCTTTTTTCTTTTTCTCCTCTCCCAATTTCCTCTCTAGCTCCTTCCAATACTGGGATGATAATCCTATTCTTTATTTATATCGATCAGGGGTCAGCAACTGTGACTGTACGGCAACCGTGATGACACGCGAGACGATTTAACCAGGCGATTCATTAAAATTTAATATTTCATAAAAAAAAAAAAAAAAACATATCTCTATTATATTTAAATATTCATCCATTTAATTGCATTTTATTATAACACTTCCTGACCGTAACTCTCAAATTAGTTGATATTTGAGAAAACAAAAAAGTAATTTAGCCCGGATCCTCATCCACCCCTATTGAAATATAATATTTTTGATATATGAAGATATTTTTCGTCTTCTATCAATTCAATCTTAATTTCCGGCCTCAATTTTTGTCAAAACTTTGCTGGTAGTAAAAATGTCTTTTAATGTTAAAAAAAAGTAAATATAGCCTAAATGAAAAAAAGGGGGTTGGATGGCTAGTAATCATTACTATAATATAAAGCGCTAGCCACTCACTTCCCTTATGTTCCGAAGGCGGGCTTTTCCACTTGAAAATAAATTTTAAAAATGTCTTAGCTTTTGCAAATTTTTTGAAATTTAGAAATAATTTTATAGCTGAATAATCGTTAATGTGTAAAGAAAAGAATTACAACTAGATATGCAGCCCACTAGACTGACGTTTCGATCTTGTCCAAGACCAAGGGCATCCGCAGGATTTTTTTGCAGAGGGGGGCATGTCACTTCCAGACAACGGCGGATACAATGGGGGGGGGGGGGTAAAGGGGGTAATTACCGTAATTTTTCGAAAAAAAAAATGTATTTTTAATGTAAAAATTTTAAAAATTAATACTTAAAAATTTGATTTATATTTATATTCTGGCAAACAAGTACAGAATGCGCCTTTAAATTACCGAAATTAAGAAAAAAATGTATGTTGTGCCAAGTACCAGTCACTCAAGATTATCCCCCCCCCCCCCGAGAAACACCTCTGGAGGACCACTGCTTCCAGATAAGTTAAAAAAACGTACTTTGATTATCAAAGTAGTATCGCCGGCTTAATACAATTTATATGGTGGGGACGCGATATTAGTGCAGCCTGGGCGAAAAGTTATCATTTTAATTTTCCAGGGGGGGGGGGGGCAAGTGCCTGGTTGCCCCCCTGCGGACGCCCATGTCCAAGACCCATTAGAAATAATTAGCTGGCTAAGCATTAAATTGCAAACGCAATAGGTTTAATTCTTATTTGTTCTAGTTTTTATCGGAAGTTTAATTAAGTAATATCAAAGATAAATTAAAAAACTTATTTTGTGACGTGATTTTTCCTCCAAACAAACTAGATTTGCAATATATTTATTATTACTCATTTAGATCATGCTTAAATGAGATTTGTAGGTGACAATCCAAAGTTCACATAATAATATAATAACAAAAGAAATTAATAAACAGAAAATGGGTCTAATAATAAACTTTTATTGAATTATTAATACAAAATACAATACATATCTAATTTCTTGTGTTTGTTGGTCGCAACTCTTTTAGCTTGGACTTAATTTCTCTACTAAGCGTGCAGCCCCCTTAGGCGTTCTCCACCCCTGCCCTCGCCTTTCCTTAATCATACAAACCACTCGTTCAAGATATGTAAGGGATGTATACAGTATATACTTGCTCACTTATCTCAAGAAAATTACAATTGTATTTATAAAAGAATTTGATGTTCGGTTTAACTGGTTTATTTGTAAATATTACGTTTCGGCCACTCATTCTGTGGTCTTCTCTAGGTACAATTCAGTAATAATTACAAAGGTCCTTACATCTATGACAATCTCTTACATACAGATTCATCTATTCATCTACCTATTACTATATACTGTATATTGTATATTTAAAAATAAAATGGAAAAATGTATGTAAGCCTATATGGACTGGACCCTGTTACGCATTAGTGTGTCAAGCGCCTAGGAAAAATTAAAAATTGAGTTAAGCACGGAATATTGTTTCAAATGCTATAATTAATAGTATTTTTTTATGAAATATGCCCTAAAAAAATTTATATTTAATGTTACTTGCACAATTGACAAAAAAAAATGATAGGCCTATATAATCTAATCAAAACAATATAAATCAGAAAAACTTTAATGTTGATTTTCTCAAATCTCGGTACCTGGCGCTTGACACACTAATGCTTAACAGGGTCCATATGATCTATAGAAATCCACAACTTTCAATGAATCTTTTTGTAATTAAAGTACACATAAAGTATTTGAAACGGAGAGTAACGTAAAGTAAATGTTTTGGAGAATTAATTATGATCAAATTTCGCTGAAGTCGGGCTTTGCGGCTATATTTTTATAATAATGATGCTGGCTCTCTTTTCAAAAATAATGCTCTCACTTCATATTCTAAGTGGTCCTCTAAAGGGATAAGATATCGGCAACCAATTAATTTATTAAATTAATACGCCAAGAAGACTCCCCGTCCCTTTCTTCTAATTAAATATCTACAGTCATTCGACTCAAGAAATTTTATTAGAATGAAATATTTAAAAAAAATCTCTTCTCTAGAATAAAAACAGGAAAATGTGACTGGAGTAAGTAACAAAATGGAAAATTAATAATTTTCAAAATATTTAATATTCTATATTAAATCATTAATTTAATTTCTTGAGAGCCCCTAAATAAATAAAATTGTTTATATAACTTACAAGAAATATTATAAAATCCAAGCCTCATAATTTTCCCCAAGGCAATGGACACTCGGAGCTGAATGTGGCATTCAACTCCTGGGGGCCATATGGTGGTCAATTGATCCGCCAGCAAAAAATTACAGTAAATATAAAATAATTAATATCTATATTTTAATAAAAGCCAAAAAATTATTATTAAGATGACGCACGCCCGTACTTCTTTAGGTGGTGCCTTTCAAAAAAGCAACCATTCCTCGATTAGAGGAAAATGAAAATTGATGATAATTTCTCGGAGGCAGCATATTTTTTTTTGAAATTAAAAAAATTTTGATTACATAGATCTGGTCTGTTTTCAGCATGAGTGTGCCTGCAAGCCACATCAGACCCTGTTGGTTGACCTTGGAGCCCGAATACTTATCTTTTGAGATATAATCAGACTCTGTTTGGCATCTCTTTCAAGGTAGAAATTTTATTTTATTTTCAAATCGCAAACACTATATTTAATAATTGAGAGTCACGAATTTATAACAATCGCATCTCTCTATTTGAAAAAAAAAAGAAATAATTCTGCTCTCATCTGAAATGAAAAAAAAATCAAAGGTAAACGCCAGGCTTGATAATGGATGGCGTCGAGTCATCAGCCAGATGATTGGAGAAGTCAAAATATCTAAAGAGTTGAAAGGCGTTGCTTCAGATGCTTAGATCATTTATAAATAGGATAGAAAGAGTTGTAATAATTTTCATCTTATTTTTTATCAAAACTTACTAGTAATCATACTAATTTTTTTTTTACTAATGAGCACGAATAAGTTTATTTATAACACTATTTTAGTTCCATGTCAGATTATACAAAGAATTAATTTGAGTTGTTTAAATTTATTCTTATAATTTTTTTTTCCTTCATTTGCTTTTGATAAGTATCTTTGATTCTTAATAAGTTCTTTTTAATTTCTCGTACCTATTTATGTTAATATATAAAAAGAGAAAGTCAAAAATTAAATGTCGAGATTTTGATGGAAATACACGTTTCGAGTCCTGAGTTCAAAAAAATGGATCTCGCCAAATGGTCTGTCAGTGTGTCTATGAATGAAATTTCTCAAGGAATTGAAACTTTATATTTAAATTTGATAAATGCAAAAAAAAACTTTTATATAAAATTGATCTAAGAGTACTAATATTTTACTGATGTAGTTTTCCAATTTTTTTTTTTTTTTTTTTAATTACATTAAATTATCCTTAATTGGTGTTGCTTTGTCCTAAAATTTTGATTAAAATTCATAAATCAATTATTTTTTTGATGCTTTTTAAAATGTATTTTCATCTCTTCCGCCCCCCCCCCCGAAATCGTTTGAAGCACACTTTACACTTATAATTCATAGGTTTGATATATTAAACAAAATATAAATATTTTCTTCTGATTATAAATTTTAACTCTTAGGTTTTAATATGCTACCTATATTTATTTATTCAGAGAAATATAAAATTAAGCACCAGGTTCTCGTCGGCCATGACCCTGCCATCCAATTAAAACAAATTATCTGTGGGTGTATTATTAAAATAGCCAATTTTTCTATATTTTGTAAATAAGCTTATTATTATAGGATTAAAATCAATCGTATCTAGATTAGATTAGATAAATAAAGAGAAGAATAAAAAACTTTCTTTTGCCTTTGAAGTCAATCTTTTCGATTTATTTTATTAAGAATTGTTTTTTTTTTTCTAGACTTTGGTTTATAATTCTCTCAACAGAAGCCATATCGAGTAGTTGAAACTTTGCTTCTTCTCTTTTTTGTTTGGACTTAATAAAAAATTAAGAAAAACACAACATAAATTCAACTATCATATTTCTGTGATGATTGATAGGTTTAGTTATTTTTGTTTATATAATTTCACACATATGATTAATAAATTATAAAGAGTAACCTGTTTTTTATTTTAAAAGACAATAAATCAAAAAATATGAAACAAAAAGGGAATAGGCTTATAGATTTTTTTTATTTAATGGTTCGAAACGGTATGCGATATTGAAATTTAAAAGACTATCGTGCCAAGTTACTTCCTAGAAGCACTGAAGACAGATTCGTTCTGCTTTAAATGAATCTCGCGTAATACTAATCCAAGTACACAGCAAGAAATAATTTTTTTAATCATATTAGAAATAAGAAAATTAAGTCACTCGGTTGGTACAATAAAAAGATAAAATTGGTACATATACATTTAACCCCTAAATAGCCTCGATAGCCGAGAAAATAATTTTAAAAAAAATATGAAAATTTTTTAATAGGAATACAGAATGTGTTTTCATAGTGCTGCGATATATGGACCTACTAACAAAAGTAGTAATATGAATTTTAATCAAAATCGTTAGAGTCAATTTTGAGAAAATAGAAAAAAAAAAAAAAACTGAAAAGTTAGGTACTAGATACTTTTTTGGGATTTTGTTCAAAAGCTAATTTTCACGCCTTAAATATAAAATTTCAACCTCGTAGCTCATTTCCTTCATGCTTAAATTCGCGACCCACTTTTCTGAACCTCGGGTACCTTAAAACATGTATTTCCATCAAAATCTCGACATCGAGTTATTTTATAACATGATCGCAATACTTTTTCTCTATATATTACTAATATAAGTAAGAGAAAGTAAGATTGATATTCGTTCAGAGATTAGGGCTGAGGAAGTGAGTGGATGGAAGAGTTGCCCTAGCTAAGACTGGTATTATTTCTTCTTAAAGAGAATAAAACGCTATATTTTCAGCAATTGTTTTTAATTCATTAGTAAGGCAATATTTTCAGATATTTCGGAGACCTATCGGTACTCCTTCCTCAGTGGATTTCACCTCAATTCACCACATTACGGCCCTTACAATTAAAACGCTTGGAAGCGACATGTTATATGATCAGCAATTATTAATCATTCACTTGAGGAGAATTATTTCTTCTCCCTTACTATACTATTGTAATCTTTCCTGATTTTTTATCATTTAGTCTTTTGATCTGTTGTTAATCTTGATCGTCGCATTTTTATTCTTATTTCGAACCTAAAGTGATAAAGATTTTTTTAAATGATAATATTATCCAGTTTTACTTTATATAATAAATTGCCTCTTAGCCGAATATAAAAAGAAAATTGAGAGGTACAGGAAGGTGATGCCCTCTAATCACCAGTTTTTGAAACGATCATTTTAATACAATGTTATATTTTTCATTGACCTTAAAACACCACCAAGGTCAGAAAATTTTTTTTTACACATCTGCTAACGTTATAATCATTAATAATAATAACAATAATAATAAAATATAATATTGTGGAAAGCTTTTAGCTCATGAAAACGTAGGCGTTGATAAGCCCCGAGAGGTGGGCAGGGAAGACCTTGGGTTTGTTTTGTGCCAATTAAGTGGCGATGTCAGGTCGTCAAACCGGAAGCATACAAAAAGAAGTATAAAGATATTTGGCTCCTGAAAGGTCATATAAGATACACTTAGATATATAATATCAATACCAACATATTTAATCATCTTTTATAGTTTTTTTTATGTAAATTTACAAACAGAAAAATATTTGGTAACTATTTCTTCTATCTTTACTATGAAATACAAGAATATAGAGAGTTTCAAAAACTTTTGAGAGCAAAATGAGAATATACATTTTAGAGAAGTTTTGAAAAATAATTGATTTATGAATTTTAATCAAAATCGTAATAGCGAATTTTGAGAAAAGCAAAAAACTGAAAAATACATCAGTAAAGTACTAGCCTTCTTTGGACGATTTATTTAAAATTATATTATTATATATTTTATATTTATTTTCGTGAAAACATTTTTTCTTGGAGTTAGCTCAAAATGTTCAAAATTTTTTGTATTTAAATATCAACATCAAATTTTTGACATAAATGGAATGAATACTTCCTCTTCATATATTTTAACATATACCCTAGTATAGGTTGGAGAAAGTAAAAAAACATTTAAATAGTATCCATATCTATAGACTATTAAAATTGTTCTATTATATTTTTAAATTTGAATAAATTTTAATTAAAATAACATTTTTTAATCCATTAAGAAACAAAGAAAGGAATCATGTGCACTGTGTAAAAATACACGTGTTTGTCTAACATAGCTAATTTTAAAATTCATTTCACAAAGCATGAAAATTATTAATTCATTTGAAATGGGCTACTCAATTGGAAAAAGTGTCACTGGTTGTTTATATATTTATTGAATTTTATTTAAAAAATTTTAATATTCATTGGCCATGAATAAATAAGATATTTTATGAATTTATATTAATAATATAATGGATGGTAAAGTTTTTTATTTTAGTATTTGCATCCCATGGATTTTAATTGTTTTTTGCTTGGAAAATCACTTGTAAAGAAAGTGGTGTCCTGTCCACAATGGCCTCTGAATGTTATGGCTATAAACCGATGTCCCTGGCTGAATAATAATCTCCCTTTCGACATGGTGGTCAAGTCACCAGACTCTCCAGGTCCATGGAATTTATTATATTTATGACAACAGCCAAATGGCTCTTTTGAAACTGTAGAAGAATTAAAATATTAATTAAAAACCTGAATCCAGCCCCAACCTTTTGGAGTAGAGACAAGGCTCTCTTTTCATCATCTAAGGGTTTAGTTCTTACCCTGAGTAATAAAATTAAATTGACTACCAGTTTATTTAAATAAATATGGATGGAAGCGTTTAATTTCAAATTTGCATTTATAATTACTCACTCAAATCTTTTTGATACTGAAAGAGATATCAAAAACCAAATATTTGGTAAATAAATTAAATTGGATAAAATTTAAATGTTTTATTCTAACCTCCATTGTGTAGACAGGGAACTTTGCACTAGGGTTGGACCACTCGATTTCGATCTTAATCGCAAATCGATTTTGAGCGCGAATTTTCGATTCAAACTCGAATCGATTCAGTGAAAAATCGATTTTATTAGCAGTTTATTTGAATTTTCGCGCGCGGCGGTTCAACCCAAACCCCTTGAGGTTATGGCAGTCCCTCAAAGGAGAATACCCTCATGTTTGGCAGGTCGCCCTCAGAATCTTTTCTATTGTTGCTACTTCTGTACATTGTGAGCGGCTTTTCTCACATGCAGGAATTATTGCCACTCAGTTGCAGAACCGCATATCAGGTCCACATTTAGATTTTTTTTTTTTTTTTTTTTTGGAATGGGTGCATAAGGTCCGAAGACCTATAATGACCAATAGTCACATGCAGCCAGGAAGAAAATAAAAACAAAAGGAGAAGCATAAAGGGGAAACTCAACTGCGGGAACTGAGAAGATGCCTGTTGAGGTTAGACTTGAAAGTCTGAAGATTGTAGGTTTTGGGGAAGATAGACGCAGGGAGCTTGTTCCAATCACGGGAGGTCATGGGGACAAAGGAAGATTGGAATTGACTAGTTCTGTTAGTCGTGATCTGAACAGCATAAGGATGCTGGGAAGATGCCTCTCTTGTGTTCCGTGAATATGTTGCATTGGGTGGGATAATTGATTTTAATTCGGCAGAGCATTGACCATGATAATACCTGATATGCTAGTCTTTTTAAGAAATATAGAAGCTAATGTTTGGTTCTCTCGGTTTGTTAAAACTTACAAGTTATAAAGACTAAATAAGTTATTTTGTATATGTTGTATTTGTCTAACATATACAAAGACTGTATATGTTGGTCTTTATTCAAGTTATAAAGACTGAATAAATTCATTTGGGCATCATTAATCGAACGTTCTATTTTTCTTGTTCCACAACCGCTTTAAATCGTAAGCAGAACCTTAAAATCCACTTAAGGGCACAACGCAAAATTTGTTGTAAAAAAAAAAAAAAAAAAAATGGAAAATCGATTTTTTTAAGGCAATCGATTATTAAAATCGAAAATCGATACAGTCTCCGAATCTACCAACCCTACTAGGCACCAAACGTCCCCCTTATTATTATTATTATTATGGACCTAAGACACTTTGAACTGCGACCATTAATTGATCTTTTGTTCTATCCTTTGTTGTCCAATATTTGTCCTTAGAATAGACCTGTCCCTTTTACTAGGGCCAGTATATTCTTTGGAGATGCTTTTGATATTTCCTCAGGTTTTCCTTTCGAAAATTAGCCTTCTTTGACGGGAAGCGTCCCCCTTAATCGCTATATGATATGTTTTAATGTCAGAGCACTTTTTCGGGCTTCGCCATATAAATACAGCCTGTATAAAAAAAAAAAAAATAATGAACTCATTATAATGTTATGTAATATGTAATATGATATATATATATATATTCATATTACATAAATATTGTAATTTAACATTTTTCACAAACTAAAAAAAATGTATTTATAGTAATAAAATATTCAGTAAGAGTGAAATGAATACAAGTAAATAAATAAAATAAGTAATTTTTCGTAATCGTTATCTGAACGGTGCAACTCCTACTCCTTATGTTGCAAATGGCAGGGTGGAGGAGAGTTTTGTATTCCATTTAGCAATAATTTTGTTTTCGATCCGAGTGTGAGATAAATATACACGCCTGGCTGGAGATATTCGAGCGACTTACGAAAGAGAACATCTCTGAATCACCTTTAAGCCAAAGAAAGGGTGCTGCTTATTAATTTATCATTTTCAAATGGGAGGATCTCCCAATTAAAAAAAAAAAAGAAAACAAATTATTGAGAAATATTTTATATTTCCTTTGAGCCGTCCGTATATGACCTTTCACTCTAAATTATATTTATTAATAAATACAATATTTCTTTTTCTCTTTTGAATTTCTGTTGTAACTTCTTTCAAAGAGAATACTCTATTTAGGCCAGCGTTTTCCAATCTGTGAGGCGCGCCTCCTCCCTAGGGAGGAATGTGAATAAATAAAATATTTTTATATAAATTTATATTTTTTTTGTATAAAAAATCTTTGTTTTTTTATTATTTTATTTATTTATTTAAATGGGTGGGGGGGGGGGCGTCATACGATTAAATATTTTTAAGGGAGGCGTTGTAACACAAAGTTTGGAAACCATTGATTTAGGCCTTCTAATAAAAAATATAAATTTGCTAAATAAATTCCCTAGCCTTATATCTGTACAAATCGTCTCTATAACCTTTAATACTATTATTTTATTAAGACACTTAAGTACAGATTTACAAACACAATAGCCTAATTTAATATTTCAAGATGACGCTCAATTTTTTCCAACCATCTGTTCTATGTTCTATTTTTTTCTAACTCTCTTTAGTTATGATTATCGGTTTCGAAGATTTTTAAGAAAATAATTTAAAAAAACATATGGAGCTAATTTAATAAAGAAGAAATACCTGTTTATCTGAGAATAAATATGAATGAAGCTATTTATTATCTTTTGTAGCTAAATTATAATATATGGATTCCAAAATTAATTGCGATAAGAGAGATCATGCAAAAGTGAGATCTGGAGTTTTTTCTTATTTAAATTAAACATACCAATTTTATCCATTTTATTCATTCACATAATATTTAACTATTTTGGTTAGCGTTAAATAAGGCAATGTACTTAGAATTTTGCCACCCATCAGATGCAAAACAACTCAATTCTCTAAATGTACTTTTATTATAACTTACAAGTTAGATAAACTTGAAGTGTTCCGATTAACTAAAACATTTCAAATTATCCTCTTCCTTTTCTCTATACAGGAATAAATAACTAGGTCATTTTTAACATATATTAATACTTGTAAATTAATGTTTTTTATTATTCATCAAATGAAAGTAAATAATCATTCATTTACAAATAATAGCATAATATTTAAATATAATAAAAAAATCAAATGTTGGTGTTTTTTAATATACTCTACATCAGTGGTTCCCAACCTTTTTTGACCCATCGCCCCTTTCTGGAGGTTGACTAATACCTATCGCCCCCCTTTACATTTTCATTGTATGCCTAATTTTAATTTGAAGTAAAGTGTAAATAATAAAGCAGTTTTATTATTTTAAACAATTTTATTACCGTAGGCCTATATACAGGGCCGCAGACAGACTTGACAGGCCCCGGGGCTACTTAGTAATACGCCCCCCCCCAAAAAAAAAAAAAACTTTTTTTTTATTTATTTTTTTTTTTTAGTATGTAAAAGGCTATTGTGGCCTTCATGCCAACACTTTTTTACACAGTTTTTGACACAACTTTTGAAATAGTTATACATAGCTTACAATATTTATTTAAATAAAGTTATATAAAATTTTTTCAAAATTTCCTAAACAAAGAGTTACAAAGTTTTAATTTATCGAGGCCAGATCTGAACAGAGGATTTCCGGGGAATCTGGGGGTATGTAAAATTTTTTGAAAATTAGGCACTGAAATCTGCGTTTTTAGCTATCCTGAGTCGTGAAAAAGATCAAACTTGATTTGAGCTTAAAGGGCCCGAGCCACCTGAGGAAAAAAAATTCAAGAAAATGATTTTTTTTGAAATTTAAGATTTGTTCTAAAAGTGACGTTTCAATTCTAGATTGGAATTATCTTCAGACTATTTTATTTTTATGATAATATTTTGTCCTCTTCTATTCTGACCATACTGTAAATAGGAGATTTTTCTCTTTGATTTTTATTTTTTTAAATTTTAGTAAACTAATAATTTTTCTCCCTTTGAATACTCATCGCCCCCCAATCGCCCCCCGCTTATTTATCGCCCCCCTGAAAACCCAAATCGCCCCCAGGTTGGGAACCACTGCTCTACATGCATTATTTATATAATTTGCTTTTATTATTTCTGGAGAGTAAAAGTGATATTTAATTAAATTCTCAAGCTCAATTTGAAATAGTAATTATTATTACTTATTAAGTTTTAAACTAGAATTAAGTGTCCCTTAGAGCAAAAGATTTATTGCTTTTTGAAAGTGGTAATAGTAGTCAGGGCCGGATCTAGGGGGGGGGGGGGGCAGTGGGTGCGTGTGCCCATATGTGCAGATATCAAGGGGCGGCAATTAAAGAAAGATTTACTAAAAAAAAGGTAAAATAATATGAATTTTGTATAGAAAGGAGGGGGCGGCAAATTAAATTTTGCCCCCTCTAAAAAATCTTGTAGTTCCGGCCCTGATAGTAGTTAACTAAATCAGAAGGTATACTCAATAAAACTTATTTATATTATGTTGGTTATCAATTATTTTAAATAAAGAGTGGATGCGCAGAGCAAGGGATTATATAATATATTTTGATAAAAAGCTCCTGACAATTTCCGTCTCCATTAATAGTCTACTATTCAAATTTGAAATTTTATTAGGAGGCCACCATTTGAATTTATTAAAATTTTAATTATTTTGAACATTATAGCACATTTTGTAGTGTAAACTCTCTTTAACATCCTTGCCAATGCTCAAAAATTAATTATAAATAGAAGATATTTTGATTTTAAAAATTTCCCCTCCTATTTTTTTGATCGGCTTCCATTTTGAAATTAATTGGTGTACAAAGATGACACATATCAAATATTGCATTTTCATGGGACTTGGATATATGTAAAAAAATGTCAAAGCTCTAGAGTAGCTAGAAATGGTCGTAATTTCGATTACTAGATTTGTCAGGAAAATACTGAAAATAAAATATACCAAGTTAATATAAGAGTTGTAAAAAAAAAACGAATGCCCAAGAAACGGGTTGTGTAGCTAGTAAATTTATAATTTCCTTGAATTTTCTTAATATCATTCTTTATTTCTTCGTTGCAGACACTAAATGTTTAAATTAATAGAATTTACATAATTAGCTATTCTAATTAGCAAATTCATTGTTTTTAAATCGAATAAGGAAGAACGCAAATATTTATTAAAGAATTTTAAGAATAATGAACAAATTAGAATATATCGAACGATATTCTTTTTACAATCCGTCATTTCAAGATTTTTAGCCATTGCCAAGAATGTTTTTTAAACATGGATCCTTTCAACAACCTGTGGACATATTTTTATTAAATCTCATTATTAATCCCCAGACATTAAGCTCTCAACTGGTATATCAATTCATTAAATTATTTCATTAATTAATAATTTTTAATAAATTTTTTTCTTACCTCTAACTTAATAATAAATTCTCATTTTGAAATCGTAAATCTCTTTTCTTGTTAACTAATGGATCTCTAAGATGTTTGTCTTGTAAATATTTTCATACTAAAAACTCACAACCTGATGCAATCGTACGTCGTATCATGGAATCCTCTCTTCAATGGTATTACCAGAGAGCTGAGTGGCATATTGTAGGCCTACATTTGAACTCATACGCCTAAAATTCTTCTTTTACATGGGTCTGCACGCAAGAAATAGATCGCCTTATACTTTCTCTTACCTATATATATCTAGTGAGAAAGTATTGAATTCATGTCGAAAATTCGATGTTTTGATGGATATACAAGAGGTGCCCTGAATCCAAAAAAGTGGTTTTCGCAACATGATCTGTCTGAATGGCTTAAATAAAAATGCCTGGACCCCCAATAGATATAAATAATAACGGTTATTGTAAAAGTCTTATATGGCCTAAGGTGCCGAAAAGACTTTTGTGTAGGTGTGTATGAGTGTGAGTGTGAATGGAAAAAGTGGGAGTGTTAAAAAAAAAAATTTAATTTATAAACATGGGAATCATTTGACTTATCTTTCCTATGAAGTACAAGAGTAAAGTGGTCTTGAAACAATTTTGAGAGCAAAATGAGAATATACATTTGAAAGAGCATCTAAAAAATAACTGATTTTTGAATTTTAATCAAAATCATTAGAGCGAACTCTGACAAAATCGAAAAATACTGAAAAAGTGTATTAGTAAAGTACTAGTACTTATTAGGCGATCTTGTCCAAAAGCTTCTTATGTCCCAGAGGGGTACTTAATATATAAAAAAAAAATATAATAAATATAAAATTTCAACCTCCTAAGTCGTCCTTGAGAAATTTTGTTCACATGCACACATACAGACAGACAATGTTGCGAAAACCACTTTTTTGAACGAAGGGGACCTCAAAACGTCTATATTCATCAAAATCTCGGCATCGAATTTTCGACATGAATTCAATACTTTCTCTGTATATATATACATATATAGTTAAGAGAAAGTTAAAATTATTAATAATAATACTACTCTTTATAAGCAAAATATTATAGAAGTATGTTTTTATTAAATATTTACTCAGTTCAGTGAGTTAAAGAAGGAAAGAGATAGTGCATACTGTTTGGCAAAAGTATATAGCTAATACGCACCGAAATGAGCTGATGCGCGTTGCCTTGGCAACCGACCGCACTCCACGTGTGCCTGCCTCTCTCTCTTTTCCTCTTATCCCCAGTGCACACGTGCATTCGAAGAGCAGAGCAGCCGCCTCTCCGCCAGTACACAAGTACGAATCCAATTGCAATCAATCAAGACCCCACGTGGCCACGTGACTGACCCATGTGACCTGGCTGCCATACTGACGTTTCGATTTCTTCCTCACGTCTCCCTTTGTCTTTTCTCTTTTGATTTTATTATTTAAAACCTTTCCGTATGTAATTTCCTTTTTTTTCTGTCTTTAAATAAATCATGACCAATTTTGTCCCCTAAATTTATAGATTTTGTTCTTGTCAATTCATATTAGAAAAATGTCAATACCTTTTAAATGAAAAGTAATAATTAATCTGGGTCAAGTACAATACATTATATATTTTTATATTGAACTTTGATCGTATGAATAGGAAGATAGTAAATGCATAAATTTAAACTATTTTCTCAAGGAAATCTTTCGATATATCACGCATTAAAATATGCGAACTTTATATTTTCAAGCAAATCAAAACAAGTGTTTTGAATCAATTATTTCTCAATATTTAAAAAAAAAAAAAACAACTTTCTTACGCCTAATTCTCAAAAATATATTTTACTTTTTTCCCCAAATCCATATGGAAATATTCTAAATAGGCAAAGGGCCGGTTGGTTGTTTCACATCTAGTCAACTAGCAAATTTATCTAACCTATAGCCAAAAGCATCATTATAGTAAACAAGAACACGTTTAATCTCCGAGTTTAAAAAAATGAGTTTTTTTCACATATAATTAGCTATTTGAGGTATAAGGAGAGTTTTGTGAAGTTAGCAATTTTATAAACGCATCATTATAAGTTTAAGCCATTTGGTATCCAAATGGGTTAAATAAAATCATCGGACTGCCTGGAGTCCGTCGCGTTCGTCATAGAAGGTAGGAATGCTACCAACTGCACCAAGCCTGAGGGCAACAAAAATTTAAACATTTCCAAAAAAATAAATAAACAAGGCTTGTGTTCCTAATTTCACCCTTTTGTTAGGACATACCATATTTTGGGTCTTAGCTAGTTCACTGCCATCTGGACTCTTATTTAATTACAAGATTAGCTTAATTAGATGTGAAAAGATTCGGCAACTAGCTTATCAGAGGGATAGCTAGTTAATTAGATTCATAATAGTGTTGTACTGTATACGTAAATAGCTGCTCTTTTCTGATTACAACCCTCCATTAAAATAGTAAATTAATTGATTGCTAATCTAGGAAATTGAGGAGATTAACCGTTGGGATAAAACAGTTAAGCTATAATCCTGAGTTAAATACAAGTCGAGTTCAAATCCACCTCATGGCAATTCAACTCTATTTGAGATCCTCCTGAGGAAGGAAACGGGAACCCACCCAAGTATTTTTCCCATGAAAGTTACTCCTCAGAGTAACCACAACGTGTCAAGTCTGACACTAATGAAGGAAGAGAGTGAGAATCTAGGAAATTAAAAAGAGGAGTTTCTTTATTCAGATAGATAACAGGTATTATTTATTTAAATTTTCATCCCACTGTTTGTGATCCGAATCCACATTTTCATTAGTAATTAATTTTTAAACATTTATTTCCTAAAATTCGGAAAATTAGTTCCCACTATAAAAGTAACTAAATGATTATTTTAATGGGTTTCACATGTACGATAGTTGATCTGCCCTTTTGACATTTGTCGGTAGTGAGTGAGTTCTTTAAATATTGGGAAACGCAGGCAGCCTCCTCCTCCGCCATCTTGCCCAATCGCAGATGAATATTTCAAGATCTATTTTTAACACATCATCATTATAGGATATATTTAAGGGTTTTCAGAGAGAGAGAGAGGAGGATGAGGAGAGCGATGGGTTCTGGACTGGTTGTTTATACGTTGGTTTGAGCCCCCAGGGGCCTTCTCTCTCTTTTTCTCTCTCCTTTGGTTCTTTCAAGGGCTTTCTCACGGATCTTCCAGCAGCCTCTCTACTTGACCTTTCTTTCTTTGACAGAAGATGTGTGTCTCTAAATGGTCACCATCCAACCAATGCCATCTAAACGTTTTAATAATATCACTTAACAACCAAAACAAGTGAATAAAATAATACTTTTTCATGTTGCTTTATTAATCTTCTTCTCTCCTCGCCTTGTCCCGCGATGAGGGGTCGGCGGACCTCATTCATTTCCTACAACCCTATCATACGTTTTTACAACTGAAAGAAATAGGAGAGGCCGGCCCGTCGCACGGTCTGACGCCTGTTGAAAAGAGGAAGGAAAAGACAGACATTTAAAGAACTGAAGGACTGCCTGTCCCAGCTCGGGCAGCTCGTGGTCGTCATCCTCGTACCCACAAGATGTGGGCCCCTGAGCTATGTTGCTTTATTAATAATGATGTCAAAAAAATTAAAAAGTCTCTAAGCTATTTTTCAATACTTGGCCCGTTTCATCTTAGAGGGTAGATGAATTGGAATTGCACTTGTATTTAATATGAATGAGCAAGAAGGAATATGACGCCTTA